>VYZS01081177.1:3994-36660 GCA_013400695.1 Neodrepanis coruscans | reverse complement strand
TTGTCACTTGCAGGTAAAGAAGTCATGGCTTTGCTCTCAGGGGGATGTATTTCTAGTGTAATGATGTGTGGCAGACTGTTGCATGTAACCTAGTTGCATTTTTAACTCCTGTCTCTTTCTATTAATGCTATTTTAACTAAAGTTTCCACACCGAAAAAAAATGTAAAAAAAAATCCAACAACAAAAAAACACAACACTCAGAGTTTACTCTTCAGGAGATTCCTCAAACAAATAAACATGCAGCACTGCTCTATGGCACATGCATATGTCTGAGATTTTCACCTTTCTGAAGAATGGATAACTGCATGATATTCAACATCTCTGCATGGAAACCATATTAGTCTATTATTTAATAATATTAATATATTATTAAGTATTATTAATCAAAGCCTTGTAGAGAACATTAGGGCATGACCTGGTAGCAGGGGTATAAAACCATGCAGCAGTACTATTCAGATTTTTTTTCTTTACTTAATAAAGCACTGGGATGTATCTTCTCTATTTGCTGCATTTTCAAGTAAACATTCAGCATTCCTCTTATTTTTCATTTCATTTAAACAAGTTTTATGAGTTGTTGGGATGTGAATTTTTTCTTGCTGATATTGTATGTTAAGGAGAAATTTTTTGAAAGTGGGTTATGACTGGCTAGTTGACAGGAACTTGGAACTGGTAGACAGGTACCTAGACTGACATTGTCCAGGGTTTCCCCTGGGCTTTCTGTAAGTTCTACACACCCAGTACATGATCAATCTACCTTCTTCTTGGCTGTACAGCCCTGGCTGGAGGAAGCTGCAGCAGCCTCAGGAGGTGTGCATGCCTTAATGTGCCTTGGCAAAGGGGGCACCTTGCAGAGATACCAAGTAGCCCATTTAGTCTCCTGATGTGAGAGAAGGCAGTTTTCATACAGTTTTACAACATAGTACATGTCAAAAAATCACATTTTTGACTAACCATGACTTCATAGTTACTAGCAACAACAAGCTCTAAGATAACCAGAGAAGGAAACCTAAAAAAATAATAAATAAAAATACTTAAAAAAAAAACAACTCCAATGAGCTGAAACTAGATGCAAGTCCCAAATTCCACTTAAATTATTAAGTGTCAAATACAGGGGAAGTTAAGAAGTCTGTATTTTCGTAAGAGAAATCTATTATTTTTCATTCCGATTTGTACTGAGCTGTAGCCTGAATCCAAGTCAGGGACCAGTCCCCAGAAGGGAAATGGAAGGCAAGCCAATAACTAAGTGCCAGATTAGTCCTCCCAGCTCTGTAAGCATACTACCAGCACTAGCTGGGTGAAAACTGCCAGCACACTGGGAGGACCTTGCATAGCATCCAAGCCAGTGCAGATTCTAGGCCCATGGGAATCAAATACAATAAAAGATGGTTCATTATTAAACAAGAGTGAGTTCAATCAGACAATGAGGACCAGAGCCACAGGGAGAGGACAGTTGTCAAGACAGTTGTGTGTCCTCTTCAATGGCTTCAGTTTGACCCCACCATTTTCACGGGACACTTGAAGACCAGTAGGACCAACAAATCCAGTAGAGAGAAAGAGAAAAACAAGTCTCTCTAGCTTTGAATCAGGACAGTCTCTGCAAATGTCCATTTATGGTTTTATGTTTATAGGCGTACATCAGACAAAACTCTAAGGTCCCTAATTCTGATTTTAGGCTCCTATTAACAACATTTCAGTCCTATTAACAACTTGGATGCAGGACTCAAAGGAATACTAAGTAAGTTTGCTGATGACACTAAATTTAGAGAAGGTTTCCACTCCCTTGAGTGCAGAGAGACTTTTACAAATTAGAGAGATTGGACAATCACCAACTATATGAACTTTAACAAGGGCAAGTGCTGAATTCTGCACCTGGGACAGGGCAATCCTAGTTGTGTCTATAGGTTAGAGAATGAGAGGATGGAGAGCAGTGTTACAGAAAGGGACCTGGGGGTCATCCTGATAGATGGCAAGTTGGATGTGAACTGCCCTGGCAGTTCAGAAGGACCTGCAGTGCCCTGGTGGCCAGAAGGGTCAAGCATGTTCTGGGGGGCATCAGGCAAAGCATCACCAGCCGGTCGAAAGAGGGCATTGTCCCGCTCTGCTCTGCACTGGTGTGGCCTCACCTTAAATATTGTGTGCAGTTTTGACCATCACAATATAAAAAAGATATTCAGCTCTTAGAGAGTGTCCAAAGGAGGGCAATGAAGATGGTGAAGGGCCTTGTGGGAAAGCTAATGAGGAGTGGCTGAGGACACTTGGTCTGTCCAGCTTGGGAAGAGGAGACTGACGGGAGACCTCACTTTGGTCTTCAACATCCTCATGAGGGGAAGTAGAGGGGTGGGTACTGATCTCCTCTCTGTGGTGACCAGTGACAGAACTCAAGGAAATGGCATGAAGATGAGTCAGGAGAGGTTTAGGTTAGATAGCAGGAAAAAGTTTTTCACTCAAAGAGTGGTGGAGCACTGGAACAACTCCCCAGGCAAGTGGTCACAGAACCAAGCCTGTCTGAGTTCAAGTTCATTGATGCTCTCAAGCATATGATGTGACTCTTGGGGGATATTCCTGTACAGGGCTAAGGGTTGGACTCAATGGTTCTTGTGAGTCCCTTTCAACTCAGGATAATCTGTGATTCTATGATTTTGTGATTCTATTTCTGGAAAATTTCATGTCTAAATATTCTGTTCATTTTGACTCATGGTAGACAAAGTTGTTGAAAAAGAATCTGTTTTACTTCATTTTCCCCAGTGGAAAATTAACTTCAGATAACAATCCTACTATTAGGGGTTTTTTTGTTCTGGTGTTTGTTTTTTTCTCCCCTAAAATCTAGTTGCCTCTGATGGAAGATTTTGTTCCTTCAGATTTTGTTCTCACTCAGAACCAAAATATCCCACATTCTTCAACCATGAATAAAAAAAGCAAGGCTGAGCATTGCAACTTCCAATCCATGGGTCCTGCGTTACTCACAGCCATGAGAGAAGACTGGAAAAGGGAAGATCTCAAGTTTGGCTTCTCTCCTAATGTACTTCATTTTGCATTTCCTATCTTCACACATGGCCAATTCCTTAATGGTCAAAGGGGTCACACAAAGGAAACTGAGTACTAAAATAAGTTTCCTGTCTAACATAGCTCTGCACCTTGTGAAAATGCATTCTACAGACAGACTAGTCACAGCAGAAAGGATAATGAACTTCCAATCCATGGGTCCTGCGTTACTCACAGCCATGAGAGAAGACTGGAAAAGGGAAGATCTCAAGTTTGGCTTCTCTCCTAATGTACTTCATTTTGCATTTCCTATCTTCACACATGGCCAATTCCTTAATGGTCAAAGGGGTCACACAAAGGAAACTGAGTACTAAAATAAGTTTCCTGTCTAACATAGCTCTGCACCTTGTGAAAATGCATTCTACAGACAGACTAGTCACAGCAGAAAGGATAATGTTTTGTTGAATGTTTTAAAAGCATGCCATTTTCCAAGCTTCTCAGTAGGAAACTCTGCCTAAAACTTTAATATTATTCCACGTATTGGCATCATTCACTGCTGATTTTTTTTCTCCAAAACCTTTCAGAAAATCTCATGGGGCATGAACATCAGTAAATTATTTTTAAATACAAGATATGCCTGGGTTGATCCTAGCTGAAGGGTTTTTCAGCAATGGCCTAGACAGGCAAAGCCAGGAACTGCTGAGAGAGGGCAGCAAGTGAGTTGGTAACCCCAAAGCACAGTTCACCCAGGGAATTGCAAAGAAAGATGGGAGTTCTACACAGGGAGATGGACTTTCACTCCCTTTGATCCATATGCAACTGCTGAGCAAAGAAATAAATAATGCATCCAGTGGAAGATGCTCATCTTCGGAGATATCCTAATCAGCTTTGGCCACGTGTGCTCAGTGTCCTGGTAGTTGCTGAGACCTATGGGGCCCATCAGGCTGCCTTGAAAAGAGCAGAAATGAGCTAAAGGGCATATCCCCCAGACCAATGCACATACCCCTGCAGTCCACCCCCTATATACTATCATGTGCCCCTATATACTGTCATGTGTGCACTAGCTCTGTTTGTGCTCTCCATCTGCACCTTTATCACTATTCAGCTTTCTTAACAAAATTCCCTTCCTGAAACCAAATAATCAGTGTTCCCTGGTACACCTATGAATACTCCTCTTCACAAGCATGGAAAGGTTCTGCTGCTACTATCACATTGCAGCATACTGTTTCTCCCTTCAGTCCAGGATCCCATTCAAAAGGGGCTTCTTGCTCATCTCACTCCACAGGTTTTCTTGTTACCTTTCCTTTCAGCCTCTTTGCTGCCTTAGCTAGGACCTTTTCTCTCCTGGCCATCTCCGAGTGCAGGATAAGAGAAAAAAACCCACATACTTTCTCTTCACCTAAATGTCAGACACAAGGAAAAAACTGTAATGTCTGCTTGCCACAGGACTATTCACTGTTGTAACTGGCAAGCTTAAATTTATTCTTATTTTCAATTGTAACTTAATATTCTGCCTAGTCCTCATATTTAGAAGCCAGTTAACAACCACTGGACAGAAGAATATGCAACCTCTTTAAAAAAAAAACCTATTAGCTTTACAGCTCTGACAAAAATGGCTAACATTTGAGGACTAAATAACCTACCGTAGTTACTAAAATTAATTTCTTTTTTGTTTGCTTCTCTCTTGGTTTCTCTCTCCACATTTATTTCCTTCTAGAACTTCCTTTTAATTCCCCTTCTCATATTTTTGTTTTGTATTAATTTTTCTTAAGATTAAAAAAAAATCAGGTACTTTCAAGTATTTTCCTTTATAAAGGTCACATAGTCATTTGCATTGGACTGCTGCTTTAAAACAAGACAACTTCTGTTCATCCGACACCAGCAGCTGAAAGTAACAGATAAGAAATGCATGATTGGAACCTGGGCACCCTCCTAGGCAAGCTGTGCACACTTCTCCTTGGCCAGCAGCTATGATCTCTCCTACCTAGGATATCTGCACTATTTATATGTAGGTTTTGTCACAATTTGAAGTTTCGCAAAAGACCAGGCTGTGGAGCCTAATATGCAGTTTATTTTACCCATCTTTCTAGACAGTATTTTTTTGGCCCTGGTCAGTTCAGTGATATCACCTGCATCCTCTAAGGTTGTCATTTCAGCTACCTGGGCTGTGTTTTCCATGCTGATTTTCCACTTAAAACTCTGCTCCTGACCTTTAAGGCTTCCATAAAATTCCATGAGAAGCTGGTCAGTGATTTAAGATCTCACTCACAGAAATTACAATCTTGAATCTCTTTAGCATGATGCAATTCCTGTAAACTCTCCAAAGATTCAAAGAGAGTAAGAACCTAATTTTTACAAGAATAAGATATACTGGGTAGGTCAAGGAATCTTTTTATCAATCCCATCCATGAGTAATGAGATGAATATTAACAGCAGAGGCTTCAGGGACATTTTATGTTTGAATGCTCGTGGAAGAGTAACTCCTCTCTCTTTCTGGACTAATGAATATTTAATTCAAAATTGAACTGCTCCTATTGGAGCAACCTAATAGTTTGGTGCATTGAATACTCACCTGAGATGCATATATATCATGGGATTTAGTTCCTTCCTTGGACAAGGAATAATATTTGAATGTAGTAAAGCCAGAAGTTCAATCTGGACCTTTTCTGTCCCAAAAGGGGACTCCAAACACTAGCATAGCATTTATGCTATGCTAGGCCTCATGATCTCTGCAAAACAAGCAAAGCAAAACAAGCAAAGCAAAATTCCCAGACCATTCTGTATTCAATTAGTCTTTGGTGGTTAGAATATGAGCGGAATTGCAGAAAGAGGATATAAATATAAAGTTATATAAAACAATTGTTTTACAAACTCATAATTTTACTGTTACAGCAACAAACATTTTCATTAAATATGCTGGCCATTCCTGCCAACTTCCAGCTATGACTGCAGTCAGGCATTAGCAGCAGCTGGAGCCAGTAAGCATTTCTCAGGCCATTTTCAGATACCCTGTGCCTCACCTGCATTGCATATGAAAGTATACCAGCTTAGCTGGCCATCAGAGACTGCTACCCTTATGCATTTCCCCAAAAGCGTTTGAAAGGGTTCTGCATCAGACCAAAACCAAACGTCAAAAATATAAAACATACAGACACAGAGAGGGTAATGTACAACCACAGATGAAATATCCTCTCCTATACAGCAATGCTGAATTTCATTCCAGGAGGTCCAAAAAATTGATAAGTGAAAACATAAAATGGACAGAGAAAGCTTTAAAAGAAATCACTGAAGAAAGCAAAGCCATAAGGAATCAATTGCTATTACTCTTTCCCCAACTGTGATCACAATAACAAGAAACAATGCAGTACTGAAGCCATTAAATAAATCAGCAAAATTTGTGAAGTTCAGTTTCACTGACACAGTTAATTTCTTTGTAACTGTTCTATACTAATGTCAAAGATGGAAAAAGTAAAAAATTGAATAATTATGAATACAGAGATGAAGTCTCTTCCTCCCAGCTTGAAAGCTTGTTCAGCTGTGCAATGTTAATGGTTAAGTACCTATGTGGGAAAGACTTCGGCCCCTGCCCTGCTAAACCTACTGAGAGCTCCACTTCCTACAAATAATGATTGCATACAGGGTCTGTAAGAGCATGAGTACTTGTGCTTCACCATGCACTGTTTCTGTGCATTTGAGCTATTCCAGGTTTAAAGAACTTTAGTCAACGGGTCCAGATCAGTAGAATAGCTTTTAGCTCAGTTTTACATAAGAAATAATCAATAGTGAATTCTCATTGTGAAAAGTCTGTGATTGGTTTTTGGGTTAAAACTCTCTATTCTGAGATGCCTCAAAATAGTGCTAATTAAAGCAGTGGTAGAAATCCAAAATATTTCACAAGTGATCTGGAAGGAGAGGAGAAAAAAAAAACTAGAGTCACTAGTGTGCTTATGTGATTTCAAACACATCTTAAAAAATCATTTAAAAATCTCAGTATAGCATAAAACCTAAAATCTGCAGCAGTGGGACTTGTGACATACAGAAAAGAAATACATCCCCTCTGCAATAACAATATCAGGAAGAAATCCACATTTACAAACTGACTTACAGGCAGTTGCACAAGGGAGCTAGGCTTCACGTATCCCAGCACATTTTTGTTCAGCTGAGGCTTTCTCACAAACATAAGCTCCACTGCAACTGGCTTTGAAGTCCTGTGCACACCTGCATAGATTACAAAGAAGGGAAGGCAGGTCCCTCCACACCCAAACTGTAAATTAACAATGCAACACGTCAAGTTAAGATATGCCCTCCAGCACCTTGTTTTAAAGTCAGGGGGATGACAATCTCCTGATACACTTAACCCTTTCCCTGGAATTCACACCCAGTTTTCAGTCTTCTGAAAGAAGAAACAGATTTTTTGTGTGATAAATGTATCCGTTCAAACATAAACCATCTGCTCTAATCCAAAACAGGAACTGATTTTTTGTCTTCACAAAACAGAAGAAAGTTAGCACTGTAGTAATACGACTTTTGCAGAGTGCTTTGTACAGCAATAGCTTTGACCTGTGAGTATGTCACAGATTGAAGAGGGCCAGGCTTTGCCTTTCCATTTCACCTGTTATCCTGGAAGAACGCCCTGCTACAGGTAATTGGCAGGTAATGGCAATTACTGTCCCTTTTTCTACAAAACCCTTCAGGAAGTTCTGCTCTTCTGCCAGACAAGTGTGTCACCAGTAACTACAGCTTTGAAAAGGACTTTTAATGGAGCCAAGAACAAGTATAGCCACCCAAAATGCAAGACTTCCTAGTCTTACTGAAGTCTTTCTTTACTTCCTCCACTTTGTTCGGTGGCTCACTAATAATACTTATCATGTCGTATTACTTTGGACCAAATAGTAGGTGACAACTAATTCCTGTCCCATCTGTAATGTTAGCTTTCTCCTAACCTAAACTCTAGACACTATCTCATCTCACAGATCCTACAGCTATGGAGAATAAGCATGTGAGAATAAAGGACCCTGCAGACAGCCTTGATGTGATTTCTGCAGGAGAGAGCCCAAAGCCTGCTACAACTCCATGTTCCACCACTATGTTTATTGGATATGCATGCATACAAGCAGACACACAGGCACAGAGTGGGAGCACTGAGGAGCCTCCTGGGGTCGGACAAGCAGTGCATTTCACCTTGCTTTAGCCAACAGCACAAGGCCAAGCACATGCCCACTTACAGAAACGAACAGGGCACCACTGGCTTGCCACGTCTCCTGGCTGCTCTCCCAGGGAGATCATGCAGCCCACTCTGGTCTGTGGTGCACCCTGGTGGCAAGCCCACACCCTCCACCCTGAAAGTGATAGGCTGGAAGCATTTAGGTTAGGCTGCCATTTTACAGTATGGACCTGGGGTCCAAGCCACCATTGTCTCGGACATGGTAACATCAAAGCATAGAGACAAGCCAGCAAGGGACCAGATTGCAGTGCATGCCCTGGTCAAGCACCAGGGCAGTCAGTGATGATTTCTGCAGCCAGGTGCTGGTTCTTGTAGCAAAGCCTGACAAGTTCCTGACCAGTGATAGAAACGAACACACCAGTATCCAGCTGTACCACTGGAAAATGGTGCTCATTTGCCTCCTGTCATACAATTCAATATACATACATACAATACAATACATACAATTCAATTTCCAGGTGCTAGAAGACTTTTCATTTGAGATAAGTACAGATAAAAGCCAGGAGCTGCAGCCTATATGGCAAAATACACTTTTCAGATCTTAATTGAAATTTTCACATTTGGATATTCTGACTATTTGGTTTTGGGGGAAAACATAAATAAAAGAATAGACTTTACTTTGTCTCCTCTTTTCTCTTTCTGTCACACACAAATCTCCTTCCTTGTCACAAGCCCATGAGGAAGAGATCCAGCCATGTTGTCCAGAAAGTAGAAACAATCTATTAAAATTTAAAAAGCTGTTCCTCAGAAGGTTCTTCTCTCAGTTGAAAATTAATGTAACTCTGATAAACATTACTTTTTCATGTGTCTGTTGTAGGTGGCTTACTCTAAATCTCTAACTCCAAGCACTTTGGTGGTGCATATTTTTATTTGCATCAAAAGGAACTAAATGCCCTATGAGACAAGAAAAAAGGAAGAAAAAAAATTAGAGAATGGCAACCACAAGGCAGTGTTAAAAAATGTGAAGAGAAAAAAAAGACAGAAATAGGATCCAGCTTCTTCAAATGAAAACAACCTATATCTTCCATTCAATGATAACTAGATAACAAGAGCAAACTGTCGATTGCCCAATGAGTGTATGAAACAGAATAAGGAAAAGACAGAGCTGATTAATAGGAGGGATATAAAGACAGACCACTGCAATGAAATGGTGGTGTCAGCATTGCTTTTATTATAATCTTGAATTCTCCACTCAGGTAACTCTGAATTCAGATGTAGGATTTTTGTTTGTTTGTTTTCCTTTTACAGTTATGCAGCCAAGGTGACTGGAGTAGTCAATCCTGTAAGACATTCTTTGCACTCCAAAACACTATTACTGTTTGGGAACAGATAATGTAGGGAAATGTGATCAGAGTCTTTTCAAAAAAGGAGACAAGTGGGTAGCCCCCTAGCTCAAACTGGGACTCACCCCATGTCTAAGGTGATATTCCAGACACTCTGTCTCCTGTTTCCTACTTAAAAAAAAAAAAAAAAACAAAACAAAAAAAAAAAACCGAAAAAAAAACCCCAGTTTTCATTCATAAAATTTACACAAAGAATCTAAAGGAGGACACACAACAGAAACATCCCACTATCCCTTTGGAAATCACAAGTAACAAAAGATCAACAAGGTCCTTCACCCGGGGGTGAGATCAAAAGGAAAAGGGCCCAGATAGGGAACATTTGGTATCTAGAGGAAAAGCTAGCAAGTGCCAATGACTTGTTGCCTAATAAATTTCTAAGGACTAGGACAAAAAAGCTTCCCAAAATCTTCCTCTGAAATGCCAGGATGAGGAACGGCATTCCAGATGGTTCCAGTGGATTGAAGCTATCCGTTGTCTTTCACGGGGTGCTAAGTGGATTTTTAGGGTTTTTGATTAGCACACCTTCAACTCAAAAACAGATTAAGAAGGATGTTCACTAGATCAAAAATAAAATGTAAGATATATGGATAGACAGATGTGTGTACGTATAAAGAGCAGAAATAAAGCAATCAGCAGTGCCCAAATGGTCTTCATGATCAAAAAATTACTTTTATAAAACATTTCAAATAATGTCAGCATCTGACATTAAGCAGCTTATTTTCTCTCCTTTCTGTTCCTTTGCTTTTTCCCTTTATCTCAAGAGCACTCTGTCATCAGCATCTCAGTTCCACACCTCTCAATTCCCTCAATGAGAGAATTTAGTGCATTGGCCATAATAAGAACAACATTGAAATGACTGACTGCCCTGCTATTGATTTACTTGTGCTAGTAACATAGAGGGTGCAACAATCACATAAAAGTGGATTACTTTCATTTCAAAGGAAAGGGCAACTTGATCTAATCTCAAAAGTGACTGAAAATAGTGCTAGGGAGTGTCTCACTTTTTGTAATTCACCGAATTGACACCACTTTAGCTTAGCTGGAAGAGAAATAAAGACCCTCTGAAAGTCTTAGAGAATTCGAACTTTTGGGAGGCGCGGCAATCAGTTCTCCCCTGAGCAAATCTTAAAGGGCAGAGTACCTATACACTCAGTAAAGAGGTATCTCAATAATTCTGTGAAATATTGACACATAAACTGAGCCAAGGGTAATTACTTGCCCTTGAAGGCCATTGCAAGCAAGGGCTTGGAGTTCCAGATGCCAAGAGTTCATGCTCCCTCTAAGTATATCATGAATCTAATTGACCTGGTATCTCAGAAGTACAAAAGCTATCCATTTTTATAGAACCATGGCTCAGAGGATTAGATGCTACCCTCACTATGTCAGGGCCACTGGGCTCCTAAACCTCCTCACTTCCACTTTAACTCCTCAACGAAATTTCCACCCCCTCTCACAATTCCAGGTATTAACTCTCCAGTGTTTTAAAAACTTTTCCAATTACACAGACATTTAGAAAACAATTGGCAGATGCTCTCCTTGTCCTACAAATATGTCTATATTGTGCTTTAGTTACTGTTCAAATTTTATTCTGCTGCCTCCAGGAAACCAATTTCTGCCACCATTTCCACACTCAGTGGCTTAGCACCCACACTCCTTCCTTCACATACAAGCAGAATATCCTACTGATCATCTTGTTATTCTGTTAGTCTGTGTAGCCAGGGGTTGCTGTAGAGAGCACATAAAGATTTAATATCACAGGGTTTGGTATTGTTCATTAGTACTGCAGAGGTGCCTGAGTGCCCTGGCAAAAATCAGGACTTACAGGGTCAAGGACTGTACAAACAGTAAGGGACAGTGCCTGCCTGCAAAGCCTGAAATCTAAATAAACAGTGCAAACAAAGGCAGGGCTCCCATTTCCCATTGACAGGTGGGACAGGGTGCCACCTCCCCCTGACCATCACCTCCCCTTCCATCCCATGCTGATAATGAGGTGGTGCTCCATGGGGTTCCCCTGCAAGAATCTCCAACTTCTCTGGCAAGGAGGAATCCCATATTCTTTGGGGATCTCCCACAATATACTCGTGAGTTTTTTGCTGCATAGCTTCCATACTTACCAATGGCTGACCCATGCCCACATCACAGCCACTCAGCCCCTGCCAAGTAATTGCAGCCCATGTACACCTATTTATCCATGTGCACACACACAGACATATAGGCATGGCATTCTGACTGGCCCAACATATCTTGGTAGACCCAGAACTGCCTGCTCTGCCCTTGGGCAGCAAAATTTCCTTCCATGCTGCACCCCAGCCTGAAATTGCATCTCTAACCAAGTGCCCCAAGAGCTGCTTCTCACGGGCATACAAAGTGGCTTTTCCTTTCACTGCAGTATAATCTGATTCGCACTCAGTGTTACGTGACATGACACACACTGTTGAATTCACCCATGTTACGTTTAACGCTGGAAACAGTCCAGTTTCCTCAAGCCCATATATGGGATGAGGCAATGAGCTTCCCTGTGTTGGCTGTGATAATGGCACCACACTACTTGAGGTCACCATGCAAGTTTGGCCTCACAAATGACTCCCTCTTCAAGGCAGGATCAACTGTCCATGTCTAGTAGCATCACATATCGCACTGCTATACTGGCAGATAGCCTGTAAATGAGTCCAGTAAATTCAAGAAAAAAAAAAACAACTGTAGAAATAGATATGAAGTGATTGAGGAAAAAAACCAGAAGAGCATTTACCTCTGGGTGTTTGGTGGTACACCTGAGTCCTGAGAGCAGGCTTATATCAGTTGGTCTGAAGACAAGAGAATGCAAATATTAAATTGTCAAGTAATTGAGGTTAGCCAAGCATAACTTCAGAGTTTCTTTTCAGAGGATAAAATCATGACCGCTGGCAAGTTGAGATGCCCTTAAGGATAGAAAATTACATTAATTTCACATTCAGACTTCCATAACACTTTCTCTGGGATTTCCCAGATGGAAATATGTGTGAATGAGTTCTGTAGACCATGTGTTACAAACCCAACATTTCAGGAAGCATACAGACTGACTGCATATAATCTGCACAAATGATCTGTGAATGTTCAATAGATCTGAAAGCTCAGGAACATGTTTGGCTTAGCATGCATTCCCGACTCAGTTGAATCCAGTGGCAAATCCAGAATCCTGGATACTTCAAACTTACCATACTATAGATTCACAGAAGCAGAACAACACTGTCTAAAATCTCCGGGACTTTCAGGCTGGCTGTGCACATATGGGGTAGCTAATCCATGCAGCATTGCAGAAACAGTGCAGATTTCCAGATTTATTTCAGCTCAGGCAAGGATCTATCACACAGTTATTGAGCAGGACCACCCACTGGCAAAAACCATGGGCCAGTGAAAAAACTCTGAAGCTCTACGTAGCAGCATGTCTGCAAGGAAAAGGGGGCATCCTCAGGAGCACTCAGATCTGTGGGGTTCTGGATTAACGCCATGGTAACAACAAGGGCTTGCTTATGTCTGCTTTGCCTCTGATAGACAGATTCTTTCTTCTTCATACAGCCTATGCCTGGTGTCAGTATTCAGAAGGCTGCACTTGTTTGTACTAGCCCAGATGAAGAACCCATGCAATGCTAATTATATGCTTATAGGTACCTGTTAAGCCATTTTATAGACAGCTGTGTGCCTTTATAATTTAAAGGGACAAGTGCAGCGAGTTACTTGCAAATGAGGTTTGGGTTAGTGTCATAGCATCTATAAAGGACACAAGAGAGGCAAATAAACCAGGGAGCCTTTTTCTTCTTCTTCTTCATTATTGCAAAGGAGGCCGGCAAAGCAGAGGCTGGTGTTGCTGACGGGGAAGCAGTGGTGGGGAAGCAGTGGTTTGCTACCACAGCCAGAGGCATTGCAAGCCCTAAAGGAGAGTGTACCCATCAAGAACTGGGTGTAGCAGGGGTCTCTCCTCGACAAACACCAGCTGGCAGGTTGGGATTGTCACTGAAGGGCACACCCACAGCAGCCCTGGAGGGAAGGAAAGTCTGCATCCAAGATCTCTCCTTCCAAATTCCTGGGGCCAGATTCCAGTCCAGTGCCAGCACTAGCTGCTGAGAGCATAAACCTTAAAAGAAATATGCATGAAGGGAAAATCAAGAAAAAGAGGAAAATGGCTAGGGAAGTAAAGCTCAGTGTACCTATGGCCAAGTTCCCAGAGCTATGCAGTTTCCTAGGAGGTATCTCATGATACCACAACATCAAACCACGAACAAATAAAGTGGTATTATTTTACCTACTTTAGTGCAACTTCAGTTTTGTTCAATGAAGGCTAAAACCCGCAGGATTTTTAAAATGACTTGAGAGATCCAGGATCACCTTCTTGTACACTCACCACATGTCACAAGACAGCCCACTGATGATGGAGGCAACAAAGAACTTTTTACAAGAGGCTGGTATTCTTGTGTGTCCTTTCTTCCAACTTCTTTTTTTTACATTTGTATTAGTCATATCTGAAAACTGAAACCAGAAACTGGACCAGAAATTATGTTACTTCTTTACTAGTTTGGATGCTGATCTGGGGTAGGTAGGGAGTGTGACACAACTCAAGAGAGGCCTGAGATTTTGAACTCTGATGATTTTCATGAAGGTATTCCTAATTCGGTTGCCTCTTGGAAAAGTTCTGCTTCCACAGATACCACCTTGCTACAGCTGACAGTAACTGGAGGAGGACAATTCCTACAGTGGAGTAGGAATTGTAAGTGCCTGCTGGAGCAAATTATTGGTTCCCTCTTCAGATGATCATCAGGAAAAAGTCATCTTGCAGAAAAATAAAATTTCAGCTTCCAAGCTGATCTATCTATAAACTTGAATGAATTTATGCAAAAGGGAGAGATCTCTGGAAATCCAGAAACTGCAGTGCCAAACGGAGGAGTTATACGCATTGTGTATTACCACTGCAGGCAGGAGGTATTTCATAAACCAGACATGGCTACCCAAGGGCCCACACTTCTCCCAGTGCTTTGCTGGATGAGCAAGTCCAAAACTAAGAGTCACAGAGTATAGCTCATCCACTGGAGAAGCCACTCCTCCCTTCCCTCCCTCCTGCTTTCCTTCAGGCCAGAGATACCTCCAGGGATTAGATCATCTCTTGGTGTCAGGCTTCATGCTTGGTTGCCAACCATGGGTGGGTGTGTTATTAGTCAGATTTACATGTCTAAAACATCATTTGTGCAACCACCCCAGGGCACAGCTATGAATGTGCGCAGAATGCAAATATGAAAAAGAAGTTCAATAAGGAGAAAAAGCAGTGTCTGAGTTGAACTACACTTACAAGTAGATCAACTCTACTGCAGTAGTTAATATTAAGTTAGCTACTATGATTTCTCACAGGATTTACTACAAGTTGTCTTTTGTTATTGACTGCTTCTTTCAGGTGTATTCATGTTGCTGTACTGATGCAGTATGTGCTCAGTCTCTAAAAAGTGAAAAATGAAGCTGAGGAGTCCTACACAAGGGACACATCTCCAGAGCACCCACAGTAGGCATTAAATCAAAGGGTCTTCACAGGCCATCACCATATAGAAGTTATTCATCTACCTAACTATATGCTTGCAGGTAGTCACTCTGTGTTGAAAGCTCCTCTCTCTGTAGCATTAGGATGCTGCTGTCCCAACAGAGTAGTAAAATCAAAAGGAATGCCAGACAGATAGGAAAATATAAACTCAGTCTTGGAGAAATATAAGTTGGCATCATATCAAAACAAACTGTAAACCTGTTTTAAACATTTTCATGACAAAAAAAAATCTATTTTAAAGGATTCACACTTTCTATTACCAAGCAAAATTAATGGCCACAGTCAAATGTTGTTGGGTAAACCATGCATGGGAGCATGGGGGTAGTAAAAACAGTTTCAAGTCATTTCAATACCACACTATCAGAAGTGCAGGAGTAAAACAGCTGAGTAGAAATGGTGTCCAAAATCTATCCTCCTGATGGGTTTGCTATAGGTCAGATATCAAGGAAGGACCTGTGCTTTCCTCCTCTCACAGCACTGGAGAGAAATAGAGAGCCAGAGCTACAGCTCTGAAGGGGAGAAAGGGAAATGTGGAATTCAGAAAAAAGGTACAGAACCAAGAGATTTTTTGGGGATGTGGGGCTGGAGATGTCACTTCAGATCTCTGGCTGTTTTGCTGCACCCATTTGCACACATTTGCTTCTCCTCAACCTCTGCATGATCTATGGCTCTGGCCACTGCAAAAGCAGGAGTTATGGAGGTGCTCACACACTGCTCATGCAACCACAACATCATGGTCTTGTAATCCTACATCTAGTGCAGCCCAGTTTATCTGATTATATTGCTTTTGTTCACATTAAATGTTCCTTGTGAAACTCTCCCAAGACAGGAAAAACTAGATAACAGGGAAGAGCTCCTCTGTGGAGACTGCCACAGATGAAGCCTGTTTTCATGGTTCAAGACATCAGCATAACATTCAAAATGATCAAAAATTTTCCTGAGATGTTATGAGAATGGCATTAGTTTTCACAGCTAAGCTGTGCAAGGAATAATAAAACGAGAAGTTATTTTAGTTAGCATTCACTAAATGTACACAAAGAATCCAAAGCAGGACAGAGAGCACACATGACCCACCACCACTGGGAAATCACAAGTAGCAAGAGCCAGATTTTTTAAAAAACTGTTTTGGAATAAATCGATTGTGTAACAAAAAAAAAACAAACCCAAAAACAACAAAAAAAAAGATTTAAAACAATTCACAGGAGTGGTTGGCACACCTTTTAAATTATTCAGATAAAATCAACAACTCCACAGAAAAATTCTTGTTAAAATTCCTCCAAGTTGCTACTAGAAAAATAAACAGACTTAGCCCACTCTTCATGCTTCTTTTTAACAACTCTAATTGTAACCTGGGGCCATCCCCTGAGGTCGTTTCTGTCCTAGACATCAGCTATTATCCCTCAACACAGCAGCACAGTTCCAGCCCTCACTCCTCTCTTCTGTATTTCATCCATTCAGATATCCTCCCTTCCCTCTGGGTTGCATTGGCAGGTGTAGAGAGGAGGGTGGAAACTTGCCTTCCCGCCTGCAGGGAGAGAATATTAATCCCTTCCTGTTCCGTACAAATATGTGAGCTGTCTACCATGCTGCAAGCTGAATCTGAGCTTACTTTTAAATAGCACTATCTTGATTTTTGGCACTCCAGGTTTAGAAAGGCCTCGATCTGATCATGTCTCATGCTGTGTTCCTTAACAACCTCAAATTATGAAGCTGTGATCCAGAAAGAGCACAGCAGTTGGTATCACCATGTGGAATAATCTGCTTCGAAATGTTCTCAGACCTACATCCACGCACATCCGTAAAATAGATTAATTAATTAATTAATTAATTAGATCAAATTGAAACTTTCTGGTTGCAAATACATAGTTTTGATTAAATAAAAACAAACTACTAAAAATAAAGTTTTAACCTTTGCATTTTGCTAATATTTTAGAAGTATATATGTAGCATTAAATACAGAATTATTTGCCTTACAATTTTCCTATAAAATACATTAAGCTATTTTATTCACCTTGTTTCTCTTGGTTTAAAAGCAAAAATCTTTTATTAAGTTCTAAAAGTTCCCTTATAGGCTCACTAAATGGTCCATATGTTACAGTTTTTCTCTTGTTTCAGTAGTGTAGAGTATAGATTTACACAGCTAAATTAATAACAATGTATAATTTAGGACTCTGATTGTCTACAGATGATTTTAAATTCTAAATTTTAATTGCTCCCCCCAATTCAATGCAATAACTTACTGTTAAGCATAGGCATGCAGGCTTTGACTTGTACACATAGAGAATGATGGACATTTTATTAAATCACTAAGAACTGGCAGTATGTGATGGAGTCTTTTGATATTATTTGTATTAAATGTAATTCCTGATAGGATACAGTATTTTTATATACACAGAATATTTTTCTTGTCTCTATGCAAAGTACTAATGCAAAACATAGCAAACCAACAAACTGAAAGCAGAAAGGACACCATTGAAACACATTTCTAATTCTTTGAAGATTCATGTTTTATTGTTATTTAAGAGATTATAGAGATAGAATTAGAACTGTTTTGAAACCACACCTAGCAACAGTTCAAGGAATTAATTTTTTGAGCAAAAACTTTACTTACAATCAGTGGACGATTTCTCTAAATTTTCAATATGAAGATGTTTTGAAGTAAAATGTAAGTAAGTTTGCTATTTAGATAGCTAAGTTTGCAGCTCTTTAGCCTTAGTTACGGAACTGACCTCAGTTAGCCCCAGAAAATGTCAATGGAGAATTGCAGCCAACAAACTACTAAAGCTCCATCCTGTCCTGTGAATGTCCCATTGATTTCAGTGGTGTGAGGCCCATCTGAAAAGATTTGTGGAAAAATGGTCACATGCAATTCCACTCTAAGATTCCTCTTCTAATTATGCAATTCTCAAAAATTGTTAGTGCCAGCAAAAGTGTACATTGGCCTAGGATTTGCCTCAAGTTTCTTTTTATCAGCAAGACTAAGGAAAGCCTTTTGCTCTGTTCCATGTGCTTTCCATGCAGAAAGTTTAGCCTATAGAGCATACTTTCCTTTGTGAGATTGTAATGCTTTAAAAATTATAAACTGCTGCATACCTCCACCTAAGAGAAGAGCTTGCATTGACTTTAATAGGAATCAGACTGAAATTCTTTAATGCAGTGCAGATGACTTTTATTACCTTTCCAGCAATATATCTGCATATATGAGACATTATTGTCATTTGTGTTCGAAGGGGCAAGTGGGTCTGTTATGCAGACTCCTTTGATTATTTATGACCCAGATGGATTTAGAAATATCATTTCCTTAACAAGGACCAAATCACCTCTGATTTGTTTTCTCCTACTAATGACAAATGTCCCATGAAGTTCATCATACTCCAGTAATGTTTCTCAAATTGTGGATTGTGATTCCTTCGAAGACCTGAAAGCATTCAAAAGAGGCAATGTAACATTAACAAAAGCAGAGTTAGTCATCTTAGTCCTTCCAGGCTAAGAGTTTTGTTTACTGACTACCAGTGTTCACAGCAGCCCAGGAACTATGGACTTCTTCTCATTGCTTTTAATTGGCTGACATTAGTTTGGTCCCTTCAGCATATGGGCATGATTGTTTATACTTGCAAGCAGTAATTACCAGCAACTCTCATTATGCAGTCCTAAAGAGATTGACCTCCTGTCAATTCAGGAGGTTGTACAAAAGATGAATAAACCAGAGAAGATTGCATTTTCCGAAATACTTGATCTATCATGCTGAAAGGAGAATAGATAGCAAATGATTTTCCAGTTTTTAAAGAGATAAATAATAGATGGGCTTGAAACTGTGGAATATAGAAAGAAGAGGTGGGGTATTCAGAAGGCCTCCACACCCACAAAAAAAAAATGTACCTTTAGGAGATAAGTGCACTGTACAAATTAGGAAGATGGCAAACTAGTTAAAAAGGAGTGAGTGAAAAGGAAGGCTCAAAGAACACTCATTTAAAATAAAGATGTTGAGAACAAAATTAATCATGACCCCAAAGAACGCAAAAGGAAGAAAAATGTAATTGCGTAATCACCAGCATCAAGAGCTGTATAACAGGTGAGAGGGACTGGAGTTACACAATGAACAACATGACAGAGCCTGGCATGAGGAGCATGTTAAAGTGAATTGCTAGGATGTGCGTACGCACAGGCAACAGAGGAGATGGCCTTGCACATCATGTAAGGTACATCATTATGGGTGTGTAGCTCAGAATTCACCACAGCCAAAAAGCTTGGCAAAGATCTGCTCATTCAGTTTGAGCGTTCAGTGAAGCCACCAGAGGCTCTTTGCAACCAAACTGCTCTTTTTGCAGACCTGATAAAGATGTGCTCCACCACAATTAATCTCCAAGTTACTGACACTAGAAAAGAAAATTATTTTGAAAGCTTATGAATTAGAACTGTCACTTGTGAAGTTCAAGATGAGTGAACAGGTGGCCTATTTTGCAAACTATCAAATCAAATCAGCTAGCTAGATTACTATATCCATAATGAGTTATGTGGTGCCAGAGCAGAAAAATGCATTATCACTCACATCTTCTATCTGAATGAAGCATGCTGAATGTCTTCTATGGCTACCAAACAAATGGAAAAGTACAGGTAATTGTTTCCTAATCTAAAGATTAATTGCCTCTGATATAAAGTAAATCCATACTAGAGCTGGGTTGAAAGTAGTTTGATCACAAAATTGTATTTTTGGCACAAGAGATTATATGCCATGGGTTACATGTAAAGACTGTGAAGTCCAAAGCAGTAATCTATTCATCTTGTGATTTAAAAGGACAAATGTTTGATTGATTGTGTGAAATTCTTGAGGAACTTTATATTCATTAAGCCACAGTTCCAAAATGTCAAGGGCCTCCATTACTTCCCTTAGGAAAGGAATGTGAGGGCAGGTATGACATTAACCCTGCTAATGTCAGAAAAAGAAAAAAGGAAACTGATAATAATTACTAATTAGAAGATAGAGACTAATTGAGAAATAAAAACACAATAACCAAAAAATAGCATTAAGAAGAAAAACCTTCTGTAATTAATAGATTAATAGATTCTATAGTGTCTCTACAACAGATTTTGAGATAAGAATGTAAAAATTATCAGTAGCTGTATACAAAAGGCAGAAGTCTTAACCAAGTCTATTTTGTGCTGGGAATCATCCCAGTTGGTATGTAGGTGTGTAAGGTATTGATGAAAAGTGAAGCCTTGAAGATCCATCAGTCCCCCTATTTGGTAAAACAGCAGAATCCCAGTGCCAAACTGTCACACATATCTCAAAATCTTGTTAATTAATTCATAGACTAAAAGATTATGAATCTGCTGTGATCGTCTATCCTGCCCTCCTACATAGCACAGTCCATAGAATTTGCCTGAATACAGAACATCTATGAGAAATACACCTACTTGTAAGACTAGAACTATGAAACTGAGAGGTTCCTTCTTGTCAAAACTGGTTTTGATTCAACTTCTGGCCATCAAAGTCTCTTAACTATCTATATTGTTCACAGACTACAGCCAGGTTCCTCCTTTACCTTCTTCTCAGTCAATATAAACATTATGAGGCACATTTTGTTATTTCTCAGGACTTTGTTTGCACACTTGATAATGGGGTAGCATTCTTCCTGTCCTGTGAACACCCAGACTGGACACTGAACACTAACAATTGTTAAACCAGTGGTAAGCACAAAACTAACAGCAGTGTCTGCATGAGAAAACTAAGTGCAGGTGCAAGTATGGGCACACAATTTCTCACACTCTGTCATGGTTTGTTCCATAGCACATTCTGGGAATATGTGAACTAGCCTCTGCCAGCCAATGCCTGAGTGTGGTTTGAGGGGTAGCATGGGACAAGTTGCTCAAGCAAGCAATTCAAGTGAGGCCGCTTTGTTCAGGGAAATCTACGTGTATGGAGGCAAGCTGTGCTATCCCAGTTGTCCACACATACAGAGAACAGAACATGGCACACTTTACTGATTAGCACAGACATAAACTGTATAAACTTCTCTAACCAATTTCCTCATATTTTTAACTTCAAGAGTTACAGAGGTTTGTTTTTCAGTAACCTAAACTACCAACTCATGCTCAGACAGTTATTCACCCTGTTTACCACATCCTTCTGATCATCACTCTTCCTCAGCCTAGATTTGTCCATGCCACCTGTACGATCTAAGATTTTTTGTTTTCTCTCCAATGACCTTATAGTCAACCATGTTAAAACAAGCAATCGAAGGTCACTTGAATTATAATACGACCCTTTTGACATTTGCTAGTTTCTTCAGCATTAATATTCTTTGCAAATTTTAATTGCACTAGTTCTGTGCATATACATAATTGTAAAAAGTCCTAAATGCCACAGATAGAAGACTAATTTCTCAAAGAACTTTGATGTAACAAATCTGTTTAAGAAAGAGGACCTTTCATACTAAATAAGAGATTGTGCAATTTCCACCTGTGGAGACTTTGCAAACTAAGCTGGACAAGACCCTGAGCAACCTCATCTGCCTTTGAAGATGGTACTCCTTTGAGCAAAGAATTGGACTACATAAAATGCAAACGTGCCTTCCAACCCAAATGATTTTGTGATGATTCTCTGTTTGCATTACAAGGCCTGTCAGCTGGCCAGCTCTCAATCAACATAACACATTCCATGTTAATTTTATTTTTCTTGGCTTAACTGCTCTCTCATGTGGTATTGGGTCAGGTTTGGTCGTTTCCATCGTCCTTATCAAGCTAACTTGCCATCTCACAAAAAAAAAAAAAAGTGGCAAATTAGGTTTACAGTATCAATTTCACATACAGTAATGGTGACTGGCATTAATTATATTTTTCTCCTTTAATTTTTCTTTAATCTAGTCTTAGCTTGTCATTCTGCCCATGATTCACATTAGGCCTTACAGTATTTACCAAAAGCTCTTCTGGATTCCCAGCTCTTTTGGAGTTTCAGGAATCATTGAACAGGACAGATTAGACACTCTTCAGGACGACTCTGCTAAGTCGTTTGACTACAGTTGTTCGGATGGCTTGCTTTTAATGTTCACCTTCTCCTATAGTTCCTGACAGGGCAGAATTGTTTCCCCGCAGTCCGAATGCGGCTCCTGACACCCTCCCAGGTGAGGTGCGCCTCGGACAGCGCCGTCCCTCCCGTGCCGCCGGCGGTGCCGGGCAGGGGCAGCCCGGGCGCTCCCCGCCCCTCCCTCGGGGCCGGGCCGGGCCGGGCTGGGGCTGGCGGGACCCTCCCGCCGCGTCGGCACCGCCCGCGCCCTCCTCCTGCCCGGGAACAGCCCGGCCCGGCCCCTCGGGGCCCTCTGTCCCAGTCCCGCCCTTCCCCGCCTCTGCCTACTCAGGGCGGCCGCAGCCTGGCGCGGCACAGCTCACGGCCGGCTCCCCCACCCGCGGCGGCTTCCTCTTCTCGAGAGCTTCAGCGAGGGAAACAGCATAACCGGAGGACTTCTTGGGCTTCCTATAACTAAAACCCTTGTTACTGAATTGCCCGCGCTTCAGAACGATCACAAGGTGATGTTAAGATGCATGTCAAAAAGTCCCACTTGTCATGCACAGCTCAAGTCTTATCTGTTTTGCTGGCAAATACAATGCAAATAAACTCCAGAAATTCTCACTGGTTTTTTTCCTGCCTGCTCTATTTTTGAGTTAACAAGACATTGGCTTTTCTTCACTGTCCCCGTACATTTCCACAGACTTTGTCAATACCTATGACACATCCAATAGCCAATGCCCCTCTTTCCACTTGACAGTATAGGCAGTGGGCTAACATTCCCAAAACATCACAAACTGACACACTGACCACTGAAAAAAGACAACGTATTTCTGTCTTTAGCGTTGCAGTAAACAGAAGATAAATCCCTTTAGTATGTTTTTCTCCCTGGCAAGTTCCAGTTAGTTTTGAAAGTTTAGTAGCCAGTACTGCATTTTGGTAATTGATCTTAAAAATTAAGATCATCATGCCGATTTCGAACTTGTGAGAAGACTTGTAACTGTGTCACACTACCTGTTGCAAAATCTGCTTTAACTTTTCACCATTAACCCTGTGGCCTTTCCTGTGGCAAACAATTCTGCCTTTCAGTCTCCAGCCAACCAGCATATTTTGAATCCCAGTTATCACACAAAAAATGAAGCAATTTTGTGTATCAGCACTCATCATCTGTCACTTGCTGTGAAAGAAAATCTACCCAAACCAATCTTTCCACTCTGATTTTAATTAGTGTTTGGAATACAAGGCCACCCTCCAAAACACTGCTCTTAGGTTCTACTGATCATGACAAATGTTAAGGAGGAAGCCATGGGGAGTTTTCTCTCTCTGCTCTACATACCACCAGCAGTTAGGTGTCCTTAATACCAAGTTCCTTTCACCTGAGATGTCTTTCACAAACAGTACTTAAAGACATATGATGAATCTGAGGAGGATGTGCACCATTCACAGACCCAGCAGCCATGACTCAATAAATCATTGCTTTTGGCACTGGGTCATCAATCTTTCCCTCTCTGAGAGACAGTGAGACACCCTACCCTATATACCCTATCTTCCATCTTGATAGGTTTCTCTGCCACAGTAGAAATCTTCAGACTGAAATGTAGCCCTTTCAATTGTGCAGGATTGTCTTCAGAAGCAGAAATGCTGAAGTTTCATGAGAAATATTGTATTTATGCCATGGTGTGGAAAAATATTGACTGGCTAACTATAGCTCTGCTTCTGCTAAATAAATGTATGTGGGACGATCAAGAGATTACAGGATGGACCTGGTAATCAGGCAACTTCAAGAGAGTAAGTGGCCACATACACTTATTATCCAAGGCCCTATCCTGCAAGAAGTTCAACATATTCCAGAATGGGTTATGTTGATAGTAATGGTGATATAAATGTGGAACAAAATGGAAGACACAAACCCTGCTCAAAGGCTTACATAGACAAATTGAAACAGAGGCACAATCCAGGCACAGAGTTCAGCTTCTATCAGCACAGAAGAGTATTAAAGATAGAAATGGATCTCCAGAGGGAGAAGAGAGAGGGATGGTCCCATTTCAGATGGGAGCATGGGACCTGTGAGAACTTCTGGCAGCTCACTCACATCCTGCATGGCTTAGGCAAAACACTAAGGGATAGATATGTAATATCTATAGGATATATATGTAATAACTGGGTTTTGTTCTCACCCTTTAGCATGAGGGCATCACCTGCCTTTCACAGGTTCTTCATTTGCCCCATGAGGAGATCAAGATGGGTGCAAAGATGTTGAACATGACCTAGGAAATGCCAGGAGAGGAATGAGTAGTAAGTTAAACTTCTCCTAAGGCAAAGATGCCTGAATCCAGGCTGCAAGCAGACTCCTTCTTGCAATCAGAGACAAGCTAAACCAGGTCAGTGACTGTACACAGAAAGAGGAGGAGGAAGATATAGTGGCAGAGATGACACCCAATAGCTGTGGGGAACAAGAACTCACCCTAGAGGTGGAAGATTCAGTTTTGAGTACCTTTTCTTCTGCTTGACTTAGATCAGGGATTTAATCTCAGATCTTTTGTCTCCTAAATAAGCAAGCCACCTAGGCTTCTCAGTGTCAAATGGCACTGCTTTGCACAGAATTTATAAATTCTTATGGCCAGAGAGAAAAAAACATACTCTCACACCCTGGTGTTAGAGCACTGATCTGGGATGAACACTCCAGCCCTCATCCACTGAACATTTAAGTACTTTATACAAACTGGAAGAGCTAAGACCCACTGCAGGATATTCTTTAGTCTATTGAATTGGGCATTTTTTACAGGAGAGATGGGTTTAGATCCAGAGGGATCAGAACTTGAATTTCTAGCATTTCTGTGAAAGATTTTGGGTATTTGGTTCTTGTTTCTTTGGGACTTTTTAGGTTTTGGTGTATGCAGAAACAAGGATTCCCACTTCTCATATTTTGGAATAGGTACAATGCAGAAGATGTGCTCTCTCAGATCATGTACTTCAGGCAAGGTAGAGAGGCTTTGGAGCTGTGAATGTTCTCAGTATGCAGGTATTAGCAGCTCGGAAACATTTAGGAGGAAGGATTGTATGCATGCTGACAGCAAAAATGTAGGTGCATTATAGCCTTAAATTTTATTTTCATTAACACTAAAGGACATCAAGTGGCCCTCAAGCTAAGCAGACCTTGTGCAGGGCATTATGATAATCTCGGGAACATGTGAGAATCAGTTTAGGCAGGTACCATCGTAAATGTTAATCTAGCCCTTAATCTCCAGAGTGCAACTCCTTTATGGTGCAGCAGTGTCACAAAGTTGAGGCTCAAGGCCATATTCACTTCCTATCCATTTTACTTGCTTGCAGAGGTACCTTCAGGGAATGTTCTAAGGTAGCCCAGCCGGTACTCACAGGGATGAATTCTATGTGCACCCAAAACATTGAAGTGCACCCATATTCCCATGCAGTGCACACAGGCCATGCATCTCTGTGAAGCCTCTACCTAGCCCATTTGCCCCTGCAAACATATCCTGTGACCTTTATCAGGGGGACAAGAACACATGGAATGAGAGAGAAATGTCTCTTGCCACAGGTACAGATGGGACTTGTGAGCTGCCTGAGCTCAGGCCACCTACAAGTGAGAGAGTGTGAGTGAAGAACATAAGATGCTTTTCTGCCAGAGGATCTTACTCCATCCTGCCTAGGAGCTCATGCCTCAAGGGGTAAAGTACTCATAGCCCTGCTGCCTCTGCTCCACTTGCAGAAGCTATGATCATCTTCCTAACAGCAACACTGTGAGGATAAACACAGTAGTGTGGGGGCCACTGTGGCCACAAAAGGAGGATATAGGCAGGAAAGCAGATCCAACAAAGAAAAAGTGGAAAGGTAGAAGCTCTTTCCTTGAAGAACTTCTAAGGAGAACAGAATGGAGAATCAGGAGCCAGAAATGAACAATCACATCATTGCCAAATCCTAGTACAGCACAGCCATGAGTCAGGTCTCAAAGAATTATAAGATTTCAAAGCAAAATTAAATTTTTGTTCTTTCTATTTTCCATCTGATTTTTTGAATCTCTAGGGTTCACGTGCAACCTTTTCC
The DNA here is from genome assembly GCA_013400695.1 of Neodrepanis coruscans. Classification (NCBI taxonomy): domain Eukaryota; kingdom Metazoa; phylum Chordata; class Aves; order Passeriformes; family Philepittidae; genus Neodrepanis; species Neodrepanis coruscans. The sequence goes on along the minus strand of VYZS01081177.1, from coordinate 10,483 downwards.
TTCATTGGAAGAATCAAGATAAGGTTTTGCCTTAGTCACTTATCTCCAGAAAATGTGGTTGAAACAAACACACCAAACAGAACATGAATCCCAATGAAACCCTCAAAGCTATTATTCTTCTATTAATCATAGAGCTGTAGGGAAATTTAGAATAAAAGAGCAAAGGAAAGCTGAATGTGTAAGAGAAAAAAGCTACACATGCCTCTTTGAGCCTTTCCTTAAAGCAATCAGGGACAGGAAGATAGGAGATAAATTGGGCAGGGTGGTAACAGTTATACACCTTGGAGGAAAATTAAATTCTTCTTAGTTTTCTTTGTAGCGCAAAGAGACTGCAGCAAGTACTGAATTCAGCTAAGAAATTGAAATGATGGATTTTAGCTAAGAAAACTGAAACTCAGATGTATAGTACAGATAATTAGTGACATGGCTAATTGGTGACTTCCACAATCTCTTCTCCTCCTGTGAAACATAAGATCATTCGTATTTATGTAGATTGCAAGACTAAAAGTAATGAAAAAAAGAAACATTTGAGTATTTACAAACATTGCATTACTTCTTTTATTGATCGGGGTACTATTAACAGAAATGTATTTAAAAAAATTCACCAACTTTTTCTTCAATGTTTGATGCTCGCAGATGAGGTTGTTGTGCAAAAATGCAATTAACATTCATCTTGTCTTCCCAGCAACATCTACCACATCCATGCTGTTTTCCTGTCCCTACATGTTAAAGCACTCCATTCCTGTCTGGGAGAAGGCCCTGCAGATCACATAGCTGAAGTACAGATCTGATTATGAATGTGGGCAATCCAGATGCAGTTGACAGTTTATAGGAAGCAAAATAAAGAGGGTTTTGTGTCCGTATTTACAGTGTAGTGAACACGTGAATTTAATATCAGGCGCCAAATTTATCCAGGCAATAAATCACACCAAAATAAATCAAAGTCTTATTGTGCTGAAAACAACCTTTTTTCTAACTCATTCTCCTTTGACATAGAGTCTTTTTTCATTATGAAAATTCATATTTCTTAATGACTTCCTTTATCACTTTGCCAATTAAGTTTCACAGCAATACCAAAGCATCAGAGTTTTAATCTTGTTAAAAAAACAAAAAAAAATTCTCATGTTAAAAGCATAGATATTTCATAATTAATTACGGAAGTGTCAGCTCAAGTCCCTGCCCTTTCAACCAAGATTTCTCATTCAGATCCAAACCCTTCTTTCTTTTTATATGGTATCCAACACAGACATACTACAATATTCCTAAGGAAACATAAAAGTCTCTGCTGTATCTACATGTTAAATCTTTGTAACTTCCTAAATTAGAGGATTGTACTGGAGAATGTTTTGGTTCCCTTAAACATATCAAAACAGCCAGCCTTGCAAAGAGGCAGGAATTTTACTTTACAGTACTGCTAGAAGTCTTCTGCAGCATGACTGCTCCCCACAGAGAACTAACAAAGAGAGTTTTATGGGTAAAGCAAATAAAACCTTTATGCACTGCAGTAAAGCTGTGAGCATGCTGCTGGCATCATGGCTTTGCATGCCTGTGTGCATTTGCAGGGAAATGGAGATGCCAGTCAGGGGAATCAGTGAAGAGCCACACATCAGCAGGACATTGAGCCTGAGGTGACAGTGATCCCTTCCTCAAATCAGGGATCATTACCACCTTTGTGCCCATATCACTATATAAGTACCTCCCTCAGCCCTGCTCAGCTTGGGACAAAGCAGAACTCATGCACACCTGACTGCAGAGGAGCACAAGGCTGATACTAATAGCCACTCACCTCGATGATCCACTAGTGAATACAGTGCCCTTTCTATTCCTTCACAACTGTTTTACCCATGAGAGACTTCAATATCTGAAATTGCTATGTCTTTGAAGTGCAAGTTTCTTGCAGCATCTTCACCTGGGGAATGGTCTTTTCTGCTGGGAGGTGACATGCTGGTGGTGCCTGTCAGGACAGCAGACAAAATATCTAAAAGCTCATCTATATTCACACCAGCTCAAGTTCACTTCCCTACACCCATGTTTCCTCTTTGCCTATGAGAAGTCTTTCAGCAGCAGGGAACCTCTCAGGCTTGCATTTGCCTCAGCTCTTTGCCAGCTAGTGTCGTTCCTGAGTGAACAAAAACGTTACTCGGCTTTTCCTCTGAAACAGAAGAAATTTGGTTCTCTTCACGTTTCCACTTTGGTATGCTATGGCAGAACACAGCTATGTCTTTCACTTTGTTTAGAAGATGTGATGCCGGCAGCAGTTTTGGATTTAATTCCATTTCAGCAGCAAGAAAATCTGTTATTTTTTTTTCTCTTCTGACCTCAGAAAGACAGCTTTAAACAGGCAGAGCATTCTTTAATATCACTGATTGTGGCTAGGTCTGACTTAGGTCCTCATAAAAGAAATTACTATTTTTTTGTCCAAAATGTTCATTTTGGCAATTAAAAATATGTCTTTTTCATATAGATATATGTGTGTGTGTGTATATATATGTATATTGAATAAATGCCATTGTACAGCTGCATCATGAATTGTATAATTAACATTTGAATTTCGTAATGAGACTGCATAATTAATGTCTTGGTATACAAATATACATCATTATTCAAAATATCTTTCATATACATACACCAACAGTAAAACTTCTCAGTAATCCTTAGTAGCACAACCATGACAACATAAAAAGAAAAAAATACATTTGTAAAGGCTGAACTCACCTAACTTATGCCTTTCCAAAGAAAACAAACTTTTGATAGTCTTCATTTTGTTACAAACAATAATATTCATTATACCTCATACACATTTCCTATAAGCTATTGCTTAAGAATTCATATCTGTGCAATATTACTGTCACCTTGGTTAGCTAGTTCGTCTGCTCTAGTTCCCTGGCACTGTATTAGAGATGTTTTGTTCACTTAGTTCAAACCCAGAACCCCTTACTATCTTGATAAAGTCTCCTTTTCTGATGGGACTGACTCTTTTATCACATTTTAGTGATAGACCTTTGAAAGAATCTTGGAGCAGAAAAGTCAAGGAGGAGCTGGTATTGCACATAGCAATGGAATAAGCAGAACATTAGAGTAACGAAGAGGAACATGTAGATATTAGAAGAGGGTGGATCAAACCCAGTTCAGCTCTCTGGCACAGCAATGCCCCACCTATGGCAGGTGTGAATGACTGCAGGCAGCTGTGAGCTCACAGCCCTTCTGTGCAAGGCAGTTCAGCACCTGCACCAGCACATCTTGGAATTCCTGGTCTTCTCCTGACCTCCTCAGCAACCCTCAAGAACCAATTTGCGTTTTTAGGCAATTTTTTTAATCCATATCATGAGGAAAAATGCTTTTCAGTAGTCTAACTGTTGGCTGGAGGAGCCAATTCTTAGGCTAAGTGTTTGGGGGGAGATATTGCTATCAAATGGAAATCTAGCTACCATACAACTTCGTGACTGAGCATAAATAATTCAACTAACCTTTCTGCTCACTATTTGCATGCCACAATAGCCCATGTCAGATTTTACCTGAGATCAAAGCAGTTCAATTTGATGTGATTTTTAAGCACTAGCACAGATCTTTGCGGATCTCTGCAAGACAGCTCTGTGCACTGAACTCTAACACTGGCAGTTCAGAGAGTTGTTCCAACAACTTCAGTAATGCTCTGGGGAGTGATTTTCAAAATATTTAACTTCAACAGTCACCACTTTGTGCCCCTGTTGGTTGGCTTGTTTCTGACCACTCCAGGCAGAGCTGGTGCAGCCGGGTGTGTGTCCCTCTGTGGGTGTGTGCCACAGCCACCCAAGGGTGTTGCACATCCCTTCCCCTCCCTCTGCAACAGTGAGAGAGTTCTCTCCAGGGCAAGAGAACTCCTCTCTGACCTTCTCCACAAACAGTGGGCAAAAGGCAGCAAATTTAGCCCTGAGGGACTGGGCCTTTAATCACCGGTCCCTACGGTAAAGCAGGACAAACAGAAAATATGAATTATTGTGCAGCTTGATCATGATCTGCTGATTCTCTCTAGGCTGTGCAACACCCTGGCTGTAGGCTTTGGGGAAACTGCTTGCAATAGTTACAGTCTGTCATAACATGAGTTTATTACAATAGTCATATTCTTGTAATGTTTCTTCCCTTATGAAATAGACAGATGCTGGAAGATTTATGTGGGTAATGCAAACAATAACGCCTTCGCAGATTACAAACCACAGCTCATCTGGATATACTGTACTAAAGAAACAGCAAGAGCAGTTTATAAAGTTATCTGCCTAAAGCCAAGACTTCAGTAAATTATTTACCTTCAAGGAAGCAACTTCTCTTTCTGTGATGCTTCTATTTGTTGATAATTACAACTTTTATGCTTCCACTTAAAAATGCAACTTTGGGAGAGGGTGAGGGAATTCCTCTGCTCAAGGTGAGGAGTTCTGTTGGCATTTTAAGAATGATCGGGCCCCTCCAGGAACCAGGTACAGCATCAATCTGTTCAGGTAGTACTAGCATAAGCACAATTTAATGTCTGAATTCTATTATTATGGTTGCCGTGGCTGAACACAGTAGTGGAAACCTTGTTTGCCAGAGAACAGGCAGGCAGACACCTGCACTGCAGCTTGCTCACAAAGATTACAGGAGTTGAAGGTCCTTAACTCTAAAAGAGTATTTCCCTCCCCCTTTTAAACCATCAAATTTTGGCGTAAAAAAAAAAAAAACAAACAACAATCCTCTAATCCTGTTCAACAAGACTCTCTGTAAACAAAAATGAGGTTAAACTCTGTGTTCATTTAGAGCATTTTCTCTTACATAACTTGTTTCCCCAGACTTACTTGCATGGCAGTGTGCAAGTACAGTTATATGGGGTTTATTTGTTCATGACTGTTTCAAGAAAGCTTTCTGAGGAGGTGTAGCTCATCCCCCATTTATTGACAGTGTTTTAAAGGACAGGGCCTGAAGATGTCTGTGACAGGCAGGCAGCTGCCACAGCAGAGGATTTGTACGGGTTCTCAGGCTGCTTATTTGTGTAAGTGTCACCCAGGAGATGCTTTCTGTGTCTCTCACCCAAACTGTCACAGGAACGTCAGCAGCAATAATCGATGCCTAGCCTTGAGAAAGATTTTGTAGCATGGGTGGAAGTTCAATTTGTGTAAAACTGATACTTTTCTGTTGAAATTTACACTTGCGTGACAAGATTTGTAGCTTCACTCTCTTGCTGTCATTATATCAAAGTTTGCAAAGATCCTTATTTGCATTCAGCATAATGGTTCACCTGTTTGTACAAGCCACAGTGACATCTCTTATTTTCAGTCAGCTTCCTGCACACTGAGATGTTGACAGGACACACAACGATGACAAGCATATCAGTGACACAACTGTTTCTTTGGAACTACTGTTGAAGCTACTTCAGATACTTTAACTTAAGATATTTTCCTCCTGAAAAGCAGTCAAGTTCACACTAATCAGGCACTAGTGGGGAGACCAATCAATATTGCTGATCATTTAGAAACAAAAATACTTGTCACTTTACAGACCGTCAATTCAGAAATGTTGAGCAAACATGCAGGATAGTCCCTGTTCTGAGCAACTCAATTTCAAAACACAACGTGGTAGAGTTAATTATTTAAAAAGAGAAAACAGAATAAACGTCCTGCTGGAAATGATGTTAAAATGTTCTACTGAATAAATTTAATTGCTTAAGTATTGCTTTGACTTACTGCATCCTTTCAGATCTCCCAATGCGCTTGATGCTTAACTTCCTACTTTAATTACTTTTTGAAATTACAGAAGCCCCCAGTATCCACAACACCCGATGCCAATTAATTCTACTTTAACAACATTGAAGTTTCATCTCCTTTTATTCATTAATTAAAACTTCCAACCTGATAATTATATTTGATCCCCCCTAATTCCTGTACCACAAGAAACAGTAAGCAGTTAAACCCACATACATTTTCTCCCTTTCACTGTGTTTATCAAATGCTAGTTTATCCTCCCTCCATTATCTCTCCTTGGGCTCAGGGATCTTGGTCTGTTTAAGTATTCCTGGTATGAAAGCTATTCCATATATTCAATGATATTTGGTGACCTTCTCTATACCTTGTATAATGTTACTGTACCCTTTCTGAGAAAAGCACACAAATCGGCAGTGTATCACAGATTTATACAGTTGGGTAGTTTTACTGTGATAAGCAATTTAGTACCTCCAGCTGCTAATTCAATTACATTTTGGAGAGATGCAAAATGATAACTAAAAAGTAAATGTAAATCTGCTTGTAACTTCTGCAGCCTCCCTCTGATTCTGGGATTTGATATTCAAGTTTAAATTTCTCAAGTCTAATTGCTGACTTGGACAACCTAATTGTCCTACTGGACTATATAATGCTAGGTAATTTTAAGGCTGTATCCAGAGATTTAGATGCCTTCACTCTGGTTGAAAACTCATCTTTGGTTGAAAAAATGTAACATTTTTGTTTCCTTCTATGTTCTCTTATGTGAGAATAGAGTGGAACGAAA
>VYZS01081175.1:0-24322 GCA_013400695.1 Neodrepanis coruscans | reverse complement strand
CCCCCCCCCTTCAGGTTCCTGAAAGGTCCAAAATGCAATCTGTTCAGGACTCTATTAGTAACATTCCCATACGGTATTGAGTGAATGTTTACAACTAGATTTTGAAAGCTATCAGTTAGCCAGCTCTTAATTCATTTAATGTTGTGTCTGCTATATTGATTTTACATCATTTGAGTTTCCTGATCAAAAAATTATGTGGTACTAAGTCAAATGTCTTACAGAAATCTAAGTATATTACATTATCACTATTACTTTCATGAATCAGATTTGTAACCTCATCAAAAAAAGACATGAAATTTTCTCTGACAAAATCTATTTTCCATAAATCCAGGGCAATTGGCATTAATTGCATTATTTTCTTTTAATGCGGTATTAATCAAGTTCTCTCTCTTTTCCTGTTTCGTTTTACCATGAACTGCAGCCCTGCTAACAGCCTTATTGTGGACTTGGGGTTCATTAATCCTTTTAAGATCCTGTCACAGCATAATTTTTCCTTTCAGCCATCTGGAACCTTCCGATACTCCAGGAATTACAGAAAATTAGCTTCAGTGTACAGATAGATGTGGGGGAAAGGATGCATAAACCACATTTTTTATTCCTTTCTTTCTTGGAAAAGCTACCAGGACCATTGACATTTCCTTAAATCTGCTGTATCCAGCATGAAGTCATACCACAAGGGATGATACACGGAGCCGGTTTTTTTAACAGAAGAAATCACTTATCTGGCAACCTGCCCATTTCTCTGGGCCTGTGGGGCAAAAAGTCAGTTGAAATCATGTATCTGTCTTTGCAACAATTTTTGCAGCTACCAATGCCCAAGGATCACAATTGTTACTGTTATTGCCTGGGAGGAATAGAAAGATTTTGTAGACCATTTTGCACTAGAAGTCGCAAAGAACCTGAATCTGGACAGGTATTATCCTGTTTTCCAGGTGGTTTTGTACTTGTTGTTTTTGAGGGGTATGTTTTGTTTGTTTGTTTAATTTAAATGGAGTTGGTTGATTAATTGACTTAAATAAAATGAAGTGGCTGGAAAGAATGTCACTATATCAGGGGGTGTGACACAGGCTATGACTTCATTTAGGGGAAAAAAAAAATCTACATAGAGGCAGAAAAGAAAGCAAGTAGTCCTGAAGCACTTGGATTTTGCAAATCTTTGAGTTGAAAAGTTCCTTTTTGCTAGCTGAAATGTTATTTCTGGCACTCCTTCCTGTGAGTGAAAAGGGAGAGGGAGCCATAGAGCCTCGGAGCATTACACAGACTGCTTGTTGTAGGGCAGCCTTAGTTACTGATGTGTGAATAAGAGGGCGCTGGGTGGCCAAAAGCTTCATAGCCCCTAATGTGGGCAGAGCATTTACTGACTTCCATGGGACTTGAGCTTTTCTAGACTAAAAATCACTGGACATGACAGGAAAATAGGTTATGCTGAAGTACTGGGAAGTAAATGACATTCACCCTGATTCACTCACTGCTAAAGGTTTTGTAAAAAAGAACTGGACAGCTAAAGTGGCGTTAGTATGGGAGATGAAAATTGAACTTAATGGAATGTTTCCATTTCCTTTGATTTCATTTCATATTTTGAGGTCCTCCAGCCTCATCCTCAACTAGTGTTTTCTGAGAGCTTGGTAGTACCTCAGTGAATCCTCTTGGAGTACAGAGAATTTCTGAAAAAAATTGGATTTACATGAAATTTTTGGGGCAAAGGCAAGGAAATTCAGTCTGTGCTCTGGAAGACAGGAGTATAAATCACCTCTGAGCTTGAAGAAATGGAGTACTGGTTAGACTAGTGCAGAGTCTGAATCAATAAACTTTACAGAGGGAAAGTACTGTCTCACTCTTAGATCTCTACCACTGACAATTGAAGCCAAAGACTCTCTAGTGTGTTTTAACTGGATAAATTTCAACTAGTTAACATTTAAATTAAGAAATGTACCTTTCAAAATGCTGCATTTTCCTATATTCTTATTTTAAAGGGTGAAAATGCAAAAGACTTCATGCAAAATGATTTAGCATCATTTTACACAGAAAAGTTTGATAATAAAAAGGTTGCAGTTCATTAAAAAACCACAATGTAAACAGCAAATTTCAAATGCTCCAAGATGATTTTCTTTCAAAGTTTTTTAAGGCTGCTTCTTAATGATTCAAAGTGAAATTTTTTTTGCTCGACCCACAAAATTTGTTGCTGTTTTTGTGATCAGTTAAGTTGAAATATACTGTTCCTAACATGCAATTTCTATGATCTTAGCAATAACAGACCTTTTGGGTGGAGAGCAAAAACTAGGCAGACAAAAAGATAAATGTCTGAAAGGAATGGGTAGGGTGTGGTAGCAAAATACACACATTATTCATTTTTCAAGGCTCAGTTTAAAATTCATAAATATAATCCATGCAGAATCTAAAAAAGTTAGAGAAAACTGGGATTGCTTCACATGCCCTCCATCAAAATGCAAGACTGCAATGGAGAGACATTTCACAGTGACACTAAGGCTTTCCCATGATTTTCTTGGTCTTTATCTTTTGGTGAAAAAACTAAGGTGAAAGCAAGCTGTATAACATTCTTGCTGTGTAGTCCCTGAATAAAGAAAATCAGTCATCACAACGAAGTTTAATTAAAGAAATAATGCTTAAATGGCAGTTCTAGAAACTCAGCTTTTGAAATTACTACACATTTAGAGAAAATTGACCAACATATTCTCTTCTTGTGAACAAAAAAGAAAAAAACTTTCCAAGCTGGGTATGATTTTATGCTCCTTATATAAACATACTGAAGGAAATCCTAAGAAAATGCCTCCACTGCCAGTAGAATAATGATTCTGTACTGTTTATTACAATGCAGAGGAATAAGAGTCTTATTCTAAAATTTCATTTGATTAGTTTAACAGAAATATTTTTAGCTACTATTCTTTCATGGCCAGGCTGGTGGGGCTGAATGGATATCTGAAACTGTGAAGACAAAGTAAAGACCCAAGGTTCACTTTCCTTATTGTGTAAGACATAATTGGTCCTCATTAGAGGCTTCTTCCATAAAGGCATACACTGTTATCCCTCTAGCAGCACATCTAGAGAGGCCTACTGTGAAAGGAGAGTAATGAAGCCTTAGGGAAAACTGATTGCATACTATACTGCTACTATCAACAAGATTTTTCTTCTGGGTTGTGCCTTAGGTATTAAAAGGGGTGGAGCTGAGGCATCGACCAGTGTGCATCCATTAGTAATTCCTTCCATGGAAATGCCATCAAATGAAGTTGAAATTCAAGTTGAAATACAAGTCAGTGCTCTGCTTCTTGGTGCATGTATTGCTATTTCTAGTCTCCAAAGACCTGCCTATTATGCACTTTATTAGTAGGCAAAAGAAGAGATTCAGATTGGGGGTAGGGTGTTTAAAAAATATTATTAGTAAGCAAATGTATCACTTGAAACTTGCTGTTTCTGATTTTTCTTTACTAGTTGTGTTTTCTCTTTATTAGACTAATTGGGGACCTTGCTAGGTCTGCACTTATATCAGCTAATGATCTGTTTGTTGGAATAACCTTTTTGAGGATCCCCTTGGCATAGTTCCTCTATATGGGGTCTGGAGTGTGCTTTCTCCAGGTATTCCTTTATCCATAACAATTCTTCTCTGATCTGCTTTGCGAGCTTTTCTCTGAGGTTACATACTGTTAGCATAGCTGATGTGTTTGACATTGAAGAAGAAGTTCTCTAAGTTATGTGTCAACGAGCCTAAAATCTCCCTAGGCCTCACGCTTCAAGAAACACTGAAATGAAGCCTTCCTTTGTATTATGACAACCATAAATGAAAAATGTTATTCTATTGTCTTTAAGACTAGTAATATGCCAACCAATCACATAAACTCTAGGGGCGCATGATCGGGACCCCTCAACCAATGATTCTGTGAAATTCATCGCGTGATCATACGAAAAAACATACAAAAATCTGTGCAGGATGCAATAAACTATTCCTTGCTTTCAACATAACTGAGGCCTGTATCAGTATGCATTTTAGCTTGGGATCATGCCAAAACCTTAGCCATTAACATACAGGGTCTGTAGGGCCATGGGTGAGAGATCCCTTTGGTTTTTCACAATCAGCAAATACCTGTCATGGGAAAAACTTTTAATTGTAATGACCATTTCTCCTTTAAAGGCCCTGCTACCCCTTTACTTTCCCTAAGGCAATTTGTATATTCCAGGGAGCTGGCAAAAATTCTCAGATCCTTTAGAGATCAAATACTGTGTCTTGGGATGGTAGGATTAAAGCAAAGATAATGTACTGCTCAGATGCCATGCATTGAAGGGAAGCAGTTCTTGAAATTTTTGTTTCCTCTCTTCATGTTTGCAACTGGGCCAGCTTTGTTTATGTTGTGGTTTTCCCCCTAGGAGGCGTGGTACTGACAAGAGAGATCCAATAGAAACAACACACACCAAAAAGCAACACAAATAACAAGTTTTATTTTACACACACAGAAAACCGACAATAAAATGCAAAGACAGACAAATTAATCTCTTCCGGGGCCCGTGGCTGATGGGGGAAAACACTAGGGTAGCTCTGGGTTCTTGCTGGAGCCTCCTGAAAGACACCAGGAAAATTAAAGAACTGCGGCTGCCCACCTTCCGTTTCCCCGGGAAGGAATACCACCACTGATGGAAAGATGTGGTCCTTAGCCCGTGCCAGTGTTGCTGGAGTCGCCGATCTGCCCGTGCTCTTGTAAAAACTCGGCGCTGAGACGAGCAGAGGTGTTCTCCCGATCAGCTCCAGTCCCGAAAGAGAAAGATGGCCACAGTGCTCACCCTTTTATAGGGGACCAATCTCGTGCAGGTGCAGGGCCCTTCCCAAGCACAGATCGCCCCTTGGATTGGAAGGTCAGTGTCCGGGAACCACCCCTAGTGAGAGGTTCCACTACGAGCTAAAATGGTCGCCTGGCACCACGTGGCCAAACCTGAGCTGGGGATGCAGGTCCCCCACGGCCCCGCCTGGCATCCCCAGGGGGTCCCGGCACTGCCACCGGGCTGCCCTGACTCATGCCAGTCCCGGCTGCTTGCTGAGGCGACTTCTCAGCTCCGAAAGGGCCACCGACAGCCCTGTTCCACCCTATGCGCACGGGAGACTCCACTGCACATGTGTGCTGAGCTGAGCTGGGTCCGGCGCCACTGGAGACGAGACAGGGGCACCCCTGCCCGCTGCGGGGACCAGTGCCATCCTGGCCTGGGCTCGCAAGGAGCACCAGGACAGGACAGCCCCATCCCTGCTGGCTCCCATGCTGCCGCCGGCATCGCGTCTGGGCGCAGCCGCGCAGGGGAACCAGCTCGGGAATGGGGAAAGCAGAGGCCGCATGCGGACACGGCCGCGGTGGGGACCAACCCCATCCCCAGTTGCGCAGGAGCCGGCGGGCCCATGCCGCCATGGAGCAGCCCTGCCAGCACCCGCTGCCATTGCTATGGCAACCTGCCTCAAACACACGGGAAAGTCAGTTTAAAATAGCCCCAATCCCCCCTCCCCTCCAAAAGTCTTCAAAAAACCTCCAGAAAACCTCCAAAAAGCCCAAAAAAGCCCTTTCCCCATCTCTTTCCCCATCCCCAAAAAGGGAGGGGAAAGATGGGGGAAGGGAAAAATGGTTTAGCTGAGGAAATTTTTGTTTTCAACCCACAACAGCTTAGTATTTTTATTGATGACCTGGACAGGAGGATCAAGTGTTGCCTCAGCAAGTCTACAAACAATACCAAGCTGGGTGGGAGCGTTGATATGCTGCAGGGTAGGAAGATTCTGCAGAGAGATCTTGACACACTGGATCAATTGGCTGAGGCAAATTGTACCAAGTTCAACAAGACCAAGTGCTGGATCCTGCATGTGGGTCACAACAACCCTAGGCAGCACTACAGGCTGGGGGCAGAGTGGTCGGAAAGCTGCCCAGCAGAAAAAGACCTGGGAGTCCTTGCACGAGCCAGTAGTGTGCCCAGGTGGCCAAGAAGGCCAGTGACATCCTGGTCTGTATTAGGAATATTGTGGCCAGCAGGACCAGGGAAGTGATCATCCCCCTGTACCTGGCATTGGTGAGGCTACGTCTTGAGTACAGTTCTGGGCCTCTCATTGAGGTGTTGGAGTAAGTCCAGAGACGGGCAACAAAGTTGGTGAAAAGTCTGGGGCAGATGTCCTATGGGACTGGCTGAGAGAGCAGAGATTTTTTACCCTGGTATAATGGAGGCTCTAGCAGGAAGACTTTACAGCTCTCAATGACTAGGTTGTAGCGAGGTGGGGATTAGTCTCTTCTCCCAGGTAAAAACTGAGAGGACAAGAGGAAATTGCCTTGGGTTAGACCACAGGAGGTTTAGACTAGATATTAGAAAAAATTCTTGAGTGAAAGGGCAGTCAGACATTGGAACAGGCTGCTCAGGGAAATGATGGAATTACCATCTCTGGAAGCATTCAAAAGATGTGTGGATGTGGCATTTGGGGACATGGTTTACTGGTGAACATGGGAGCATGGGGTTAGTGGTTGGACTCCATGGTCTTAAAGGTGTTTTCCAACCTTGACAATTAAATGATTCTTTGGATTTCTCTCTTCTTTGGTTTGGCCCAGGAGTACCTTTTTCATTTATCCTTTTTTTCCTAGCTATGGTTGTTATTTGGCAGCTTGCCTTTTTTGGAGTGCTGCCATTTATTCCTAGTATTTGCTGATCTCTGTTTAAGTATCTTGAATATTTAATTTGGAGGATCTGATTTTTATCTATGATTTTTACTAGCTGACTGATTATTGCTGGTGCCAGTGCATAGTGGTTAGTTGTCAGTACACAATTCCCTTGTTCTTCATACTTTTTGATACAGAAATAATGGTTTTAAAAGAAATATATTATGTGCAAGTTTTTAATTTTATTTTTTTGAAGGAGGACTACTTTGACATATTTTTCCCAGGTTAAACTCAGTCATAATATATACCAATAATAGTATGTGGTTTCTTTTCATAGCTTCAAATACTGCAAAATTTGAAAAGGGAAAAATGAAAAAGTGTTATTGGAACTGGGGCAAAGTGGTCCAGGAATTAGGATAGAAGGAAAATTTAAAAACTCACATTCAGTTTCTTTTTCTAACATTGAATTGGTGTTTAACCAGTTCATGTTGACTCATTTGTAGGTTTGGAGCAATCAGAGCCACCTTAGTGGATAGCAAAACACTTCAGACAAACATAAGCTGCCTATGCAGACGTATTGTGTGCATTTTTTTTTAGTGTTATAATTCTTGAAAATGTAAATTTTACCGGTAACTTTTTTCACGCAGGTATTTTCAAAGGAGGTGGTCTTGATAGTTATTCTCATCTGAGCCAAGAGCTGCTTCCAGAGGTGTACAGGGAAATATTAAAAGAGTACCTCATTGTTACCCGGGCAGTTAAAACTCTAAGGTAGCATCTGCTGGGGATTGCTCTGCTTATTCTGACTATGCTGCCATGATAAAAGTTTTGGCAGTGCTATATTAACAGCCTATCTCTGCTCCTGGACTACACAAGTAATTATTGACTTATCAAAGGAAATCACAAGATGGGTGTTGAAGTGGTGGTTTTTTTTTTTTTCATAAATAGGTGAATACTGATGAAAAGGATGGAGGAGTTTTACAATAGTACATAAGAATCTACAAAAGCAGCTGCTTTAGCACTGTGTGGTTAAAAAATCATTAAGGAACCAGGGATCAACTAAAATAATTCCAAGCTGAAAGATGTTATTAGCCCCTCAGGTACAGCCTGGTGTGAAATAAGACCAGGAGTAGCAGGTTTTGCTCTTTCTTGGCTCAGTCAAGGGTTAATGCTTTTTATCTGAAAATAAATTCAATTTAAAGACTGCCTGTCAAACAGGCTTTTGGCAGTTTATTTGTCTTGTCTGGTCAACGTGGACTCTGTGAGGTCCTGAACTAATTTATGTCTTTGTTAGTCAAAACTCAGCAACTTTACCTGCAAGCTCACTACCATAGTATAGCTTGTGGAGTCCTAGATTAGTATTTACATTGGGGTATTTGCCATAAATGTCAGCTTCATATGCTCTGAGCCAGCTTCACTTTCAAATGGATTCAAGCTGTAAATCTCTGAGCATTTGTTTTAGGGGCATAATATGGACACAACTATGTCTGCGTCTGAAAGAATTGTCACAATGCCATGCCTGTGCCTTGATAACCAAGCAGGAATACTTGGTCCTTATTATTCAACAGTATATGGTTACAAATTCCTGTTTTCTGCACTTGTACTACTATAGCCATTTATAAAAACCACTGCTGCTGAAAAAGCATAAATTCTGAGCAGTTAGTCCTTCCAGAATTAAAAATGTGATTTCTGATTTGGATCGAACTACCAGAGTAACAGTGTTCTTCATGTCTTGCTTGAATTTAAAATTACTACTTGTAAAAAATGGTATCTTAGCCTCCATTAACCGCACTTCTCTTTTGTATTTGAGTTTTGATGTAATGGAAGATGGCATTAGGAAGTGTGAGTGTAGTTGATGTGTTTCACCTCAAAGGAAAAGTTCTTTAAGTTCTATGTCACTGATGCTGCTGAATCTGCCTTAATCCTTATGCTTCAAGAGACACTGAAACGAGGCTTTCCTTTGTATTTTGACAGCTATAAGTGATAAATGATATTCTGTTTTTTTCAATGCTAGTAATATGCAAACCAATCATATAAACTGCAGGGTCCTACGAGCGAGACCCTCTATTCAATAATTTTATTAGGTTTATTGTGTGATCACATAAGCAACGTATAAACGCCTGTGTGTTACCAATAAAGTAGTTCCTTGCTTGCAACGTGTCTGTAGCCTGTGTCATTCTACATCACTTGCTGGGGACCGTGCTTAATTATCAGCCATGATAAGGGAGCTTTTTCATGGGGCATGTAACTTAGGCATTTTGCATTAGAGTTCTATATGATTACAAGAATCTAAATCTTTTAGGTCTGCATACTTCCATACTACCTTTTATTGTAAAGAAAAGCTTTAATAATTTAAAAAATCTGTGAAACTGATTTTTAGCTTTGACTAGGTCCTGATAGAAGCTGAGCTCAGAAGAATAACCTTATTTTAGTTAAGAACTTCACGGCTAAGTTTCAGATTGTTTAAATGCAACCACACAGAGGTTTCTGATGGACTTGGCCACAAGGTGGTTCATTTCCCTCTGAGTCAAGAGCCCAGCTGTGTTAGGTATCTGTCTATCTCCACTGTCTAAAGAAAAAGTTCAGATGATGATCTCAAGAAACATACATATGACCAAATAACTTAACTTTGCTCCTGGGTCTGGTCTTTGATTGCTTGTGTAATAATTCACAGACCACAAAATATGACCAATTTTGAAAAATCTGCCAAAGACTCATATAGATTTATATTTTAAGTACCAGCTTTCGAATTCTTGTATTGATGGTAGTTTCTTAACTTGTAAAATGAGTGACCAGAATCAATCAATTTTGTTTGATGTAAAATTCAGGGTTTTTGTTTCTAATACTGGTTCAAGTTTTGCATCTGGTAAGTATCTTTTTTGTAGTGACTATAAAACTAGATGAAAACTTAACTGAAATATTTCATTCTCCTATGTGATAAAAATGAAAAAAACATGTTCAGATTAAATTGTCATAAACGTGGTAGAATAAGGAAATGTAAATTTGCTGTTTCAGGGGTTATTCCTAGACTTTGCATCAAAACACAAACCTGTTGTTGGCATAATTTTTCTATTATTTCTCTATGAAAACTATAAAAATAATTTTTTTAATTGNTTAATTTTTTTTTTAATTTTTCTATTTACAGAGGGGATTTTCATACCAGAGATGGATTTCCGTCATTTCTCTTGGTAAGATCACTTTATATTTATTCAGTGCTTCAGGTTACATTTATAGTGCATTTAACAGCTGAATAATGGAGATCAGTACAGATCCTTGCTGATAAGGTAGGATTTTTTCCACTAGAATATACTAGAATATACCATTCCAGATTGATTTGTCATTGACAGCATAAGCAGCTTTATTAATATCTATGAGAACATCATGTTAAATGCACCTCACTGTTTATTGTAAAGAATAGGTAGAAAGGCCAAAGTGATTACAAGTAAAAAAAAAATGAATGTGAATTCAAGAGTTTCAGAAACTTTTAGTGAAATGTAAAAGAATGTTCTATTACTAGTCAGTAGAACATTAATATAGTAAAAAACAATGGCTTTTTGCTCTTATGTATTAAATATCTCAATCATTTTTGACAAAGCCAGTCATGAGGTTTTTTTGGTTTTTGTCTTTAATTGAATGCACCTTGGTTCAGTTTCTGGGTGACTACAGCACAAGTAATGAAGATTCAGGATACATGTGCCACTCTACAACAGAAAAGCAGAATTACTCTCTCATTGCTAGCTATATTTAAAAGTCAAATGACAGCCAGCAATAAATATCACCTCTTTAGTCAAGGCCGGGTAACAATTCAGGCCTTGAGGCTGTCTGGGACATTCAGTTGGGAATGGCAGAAGACAAGACTGGAGACTGGCCTACCTGCAGCATTGCTTGGCCATGTCTAGATTCCCAGGCATGAACCTACATGGAAATTCTGGGTCACAGCCAGGGATGGAGGACGGTCAGGGCCAGAATTTAAGCCTTGTACCAGGTTAAGATGATCAGGACCATTAAAATTTTTAGTATACTTAGGGCCTTGACAGTTACTACTTTGACCAAAGCTCTTTTTCACCTGGATGACAGAAGCAATGCTTCATCACCTTTCTGGCTATCATTTATCCTTGATGCAGTCTAAACCAGAAATATTTTCAAATTTCATCCTCCTTCCTCTATTTTGTCTCCTGGACGACTTCCAGGGTGAACAAATTGTCTCTTGAGCAATTCCAGTCTTTGGTGGGCTTTCCTGAACCCTCAGCTTTTGGTATTTCTCAGGTGTTTGTCTTTGATTTGCCTACCTCCATCCAGTCTTTAAGAACCAGAAAGCACGAACTCACACTGAGGTTCTATTTCGTCCTTGACAATTCACATATCTTATCCTGTTCAGTGTGCTTTTCCCTGTCTTATCTCAAACTTCAGCTTGTCTTTCTCACATCTCATGAATGACCATCTGTTTGCCGGCTCAAACTCAACACAGCAAATAAGGCCTTCCAGTCCTTTACAAAGGGAATATCACTGCTGAAGTAGTAGGGAATAGCAGGGAAACACCACCGCCTTGCCTGTCTTTACATCTGCATGACCAGAATTATAGAAGAAACTTGCAAATTATTTCTCTGTAATATTTCTAAAAAGTAATTTCCTTTCCATTCATGCTGCTGCTCTTAAAATCCAGATTTACTTTGACTCTTGCCAGTGTAATGATAAGTTTTCCCAGCATTCTCAGATATAAACCAAATGTGTAGCTGATGATTTTCCTAACCCAGAATTTTGGCAAGATTACTCCCCATTGTGATATCACCCTTTTCTTAAAGCGACTGACTCAACTGAATCACTCAAAGTCCTTAAGAGCACCTACAAAGTGGATTTAGGCAATACTTCTGTATTATTTTAGCAGCACCGGTCCTTGTTGCAAGCTCAGGCATATCAAAATTAAATATATCTTCACTGAAGAGACTCTGAGCTCAATATGGCTATGCCTTCACTACTATAAGAAGTCATCTAAGGGATAACCTTAGACATTATGTCCAGGTGATACACATTAATCCACATCATGCTGCTGAGCACTACCCTCCTCTGTAAGGAATGTGGTAGGTATATTGTAGGCAGAACACTAAAAAACAAATTAAAGAAAGATCTGGGAATTTGGTAGCATGGACAAGCAGGGCCAGCTGGGCCTATTTTGTTTAGCAGTAATAGTTTGCACAGTAGAATGATACCACATCAGGTGCCATTAACATTATCCTAGTTGAAAAGTTAGTATTATAAGTTATGTGGTGAATTAATTGGAAATTGAAGAAGGAATGCAGCTCAATGGAGGTTAAACTCTAACACTGAGGAGAGGAAGATGTTGTGGGTTAGAAAATAAACCCGTTTCTCCCCTCCCCCATTCCCCGCCGGCCCGGGGGAAGGGGGGTGTGTGTGTGTGTGTGTGTGTGAATGCAGCCTGGGACGTGGGGGCAGTTTCTATGTCCCTGTGTGGCAGTGGGGCTGCGGGCACACGGCAGGCTCAGCTTGGGGAGCCGCCGTTTGCCCGGCCCGGGTGGCGCAGTGGCCGCCAATGCAGACACGGCCGTGACACTGAGGGCGCCGCCATCACCGGATATGCACTTCCGGCCTGTGGGGCCGGTGTTGCTTCCGGTTTGGCCTGGCGCTCCCGTGAGCAAGCGGGGGGCAGGACGCGGGTGCTGATCATCCAATCAGAGGAAAGCCGGCCCCTTGGGGGCCATCTGCACATGCGTGAAGAGGGGTCCCCTACAAAAAGGGGAGAGCGGATGCCATCACCCTTTTTTCGGCGTGGGACACCGCGGTAGCAGCATCGCTCCCCATCCCCATGCGCTCCCGCATGCGGATGGATTAGTGACACGGCAGCTACAGCACAGTGTGGATTTTCCTAGGGGTGGACTGCTTTTTCAGGGTCACATTTTCTCATGATTTTCTGGGGGGGGGACTGCTTCCTTGGGGGTCGCGTTTTCTTGTGGTATTTCCTGGGCAGACGGATTAGCGATTTCCGCAGCCATAGCCCGGTTTAAAGACCATATCTTTCCACCAGCACTGAAATCCCTTCCCGGGGTTGGGGAAGGGAGGGGAAGGGGGGCTCGCAGTTTCTAACTGTCTGAGTGTTTTTTCTTCAGAAAGCTGAGCGGAGGCTCGGAGCTACTGCAGGGTCCTCAGGTCGGCCGAGGACCCCCTGGGAGAGCTGAGTTCGGGGTCCTTCTCTATTTATCCCGGCATCTCTTCTAAAGCCCCCAACAGAGATAAAAACCAGCACTATCCCAGAGCCTTTCCATCCCAACATGGGGTCTGGGGAAGCTTAATTTTTCTGTTTTTGCACTTTATTGTCGGCTTTCTGTGTGTGTGAAATAAACTGTGTTACTTGTGTGTTTTCTTTTTGGGTGTGTGTGGCTTCTCTCGGACATCTCTTGTCAGTNCAAATTTCATCCTCCTTCCTCTATTTTGTCTCCTGGACGACTTCCAGGGTGAACAAATTGTCTCTTGAGCAATTCCAGTCTTTGGTGGGCTTTCCTGAACCCTCAGCTTTTGGTATTTCTCAGGTGTTTGTCTTTGATTTGCCTACCTCCATCCAGTCTTTAAGAACCAGAAAGCACGAACTCACACTGAGGTTCTATTTCGTCCTTGACAATTCACATATCTTATCCTGTTCAGTGTGCTTTTCCCTGTCTTATCTCAAACTTCAGCTTGTCTTTCTCACATCTCATGAATGACCATCTGTTTGCCGGCTCAAACTCAACACAGCAAATAAGGCCTTCCAGTCCTTTACAAAGGGAATATCACTGCTGAAGTAGTAGGGAATAGCAGGGAAACACCACCGCCTTGCCTGTCTTTACATCTGCATGACCAGAATTATAGAAGAAACTTGCAAATTATTTCTCTGTAATATTTCTAAAAAGTAATTTCCTTTCCATTCATGCTGCTGCTCTTAAAATCCAGATTTACTTTGACTCTTGCCAGTGTAATGATAAGTTTTCCCAGCATTCTCAGATATAAACCAAATGTGTAGCTGATGATTTTCCTAACCCAGAATTTTGGCAAGATTACTCCCCATTGTGATATCACCCTTTTCTTAAAGCGACTGACTCAACTGAATCACTCAAAGTCCTTAAGAGCACCTACAAAGTGGATTTAGGCAATACTTCTGTATTATTTTAGCAGCACCGGTCCTTGTTGCAAGCTCAGGCATATCAAAATTAAATATATCTTCACTGAAGAGACTCTGAGCTCAATATGGCTATGCCTTCACTACTATAAGAAGTCATCTAAGGGATAACCTTAGACATTATGTCCAGGTGATACACATTAATCCACATCATGCTGCTGAGCACTACCCTCCTCTGTAAGGAATGTGGTAGGTATATTGTAGGCAGAACACTAAAAAACAAATTAAAGAAAGATCTGGGAATTTGGTAGCATGGACAAGCAGGGCCAGCTGGGCCTATTTTGTTTAGCAGTAATAGTTTGCACAGTAGAATGATACCACATCAGGTGCCATTAACATTATCCTAGTTGAAAAGTTAGTATTATAAGTTATGTGGTGAATTAATTGGAAATTGAAGAAGGAATGCAGCTCAATGGAGGTTAAACTCTAACACTGAGGAGAGGAAGATGTTGTGGGTTAGAAAATAAACCCGTTTCTCCCCTCCCCCATTCCCCGCCGGCCCGGGGGAAGGGGTGTGTGTGTGTGTGTGTGTGTGTGAATGCAGCCTGGGACGTGGGGGCAGTTTCTATGTCCCTGTGTGGCAGTGGGGCTGCGGGCACACGGCAGGCTCAGCTTGGGGAGCCGCCGTTTGCCCGGCCCGGGTGGCGCAGTGGCCGCCAATGCAGACACGGCCGTGACACTGAGGGCGCCGCCATCACCGGATATGCACTTCCGGCCTGTGGGGCCGGTGTTGCTTCCGGTTTGGCCTGGCGCTCCCGTGAGCAAGCGGGGGGCAGGACGCGGGTGCTGATCATCCAATCAGAGGAAAGCCGGCCCCTTGGGGGCCATCTGCACATGCGTGAAGAGGGGTCCCCTACAAAAAGGGGAGAGCGGATGCCATCACCCTTTTTTCGGCGTGGGACACCGCGGTAGCAGCATCGCTCCCCATCCCCATGCGCTCCCGCATGCGGATGGATTAGTGACACGGCAGCTACAGCACAGTGTGGATTTTCCTAGGGGTGGACTGCTTTTTCAGGGTCACATTTTCTCATGATTTTCTGGGGGGGGGACTGCTTCCTTGGGGGTCGCGTTTTCTTGTGGTATTTCCTGGGCAGACGGATTAGCGATTTCCGCAGCCATAGCCCGGTTTAAAGACCATATCTTTCCACCAGCACTGAAATCCCTTCCCGGGGTTGGGGAAGGGAGGGGAAGGGGGGCTCGCAGTTTCTAACTGTCTGAGTGTTTTTTCTTCAGAAAGCTGAGCGGAGGCTCGGAGCTACTGCAGGGTCCTCAGGTCGGCCGAGGACCCCCCTGGGAGAGCTGAGTTCGGGGTCCTTCTCTATTTATCCCGGCATCTCTTCTAAAGCCCCCAACAGAGATAAAAACCAGCACTATCCCAGAGCCTTTCCATCCCAACATGGGGTCTGGGGAAGCTTAATTTTTCTGTTTTTGCACTTTATTGTCGGCTTTCTGTGTGTGTGAAATAAACTGTGTTACTTGTGTGTTTTCTTTTTGGGTGTGTGTGGCTTCTCTCGGACATCTCTTGTCAGTACCACGCTTTTTAGTGGGAAAACCACGACAGAAAAGAAGAAGAGGAAATGCTAAAAAAATACACGCAAGAGTGTCTTATTTTACTGAACTGAATAAAATCTTCTCAGCTGTATTTCCCATTTCATTTGATGGATACTTAGCAAGCTAGATAAACACACAGCTACATCTCTAGCCTGTTTTTGAATACACCGATATGCCACTGAAATTGTTTGCTGTGTTGCTAATAGTAACAGTGATGAGAATGTGCAGAAAACTTGGTTCAGGTTGCTGCAGTGATTTTCCTTAGAGACAAGTTCTGTTGTTAGGGTTTTTGCCAACATTCATGTAAGAAATCAATTTTTCAGCTTGTCCTAATAAATAAATTCATGTTTTCATAATAAGAAGGCCATTAGTATTATGAACAACATTTTATTCAGAAAGGCAAATCTCAAAAAAGGAGAACTCAGTTCCTCTTCTAGTAATTGCATAGAGGAGACTTGTATTATCACAAAGTCCATTTAGCAAAGCAGACATAAAATATAGTGGGTATGGCTGTGCCCTACCAGTCAACACTATCAGCAAACCCTTTTCTGCAGTACTTGAGTAAATCCTTTTTTTTCCCCCTTCAAATCCTCAAATCAGTATTGTTTCTGAGATTTTTTTAAACAAATTCAGTTGAAAATTATTAACTGCTACAAGTTATAACTAGTGGCTTTTGAGGCAACATTTGTGTGAGCAGTAAATATGACAGAGATGGGAATGAATGAATCTGCTACTTTGTTTTAGTAATAATATAACAACAATAAAATAAATTAGCTATTGTGGCCCCTTCTTAACAAACCCACTAAGAATTCTCCACCCATTACTCACTTGTTTCTGGCCAACACCATTCCTTTTTGTGTGTGTGTGTGACTGTAAAACTGTAGGCATTGAGTGATTCCCACTGAGTATGAACTAGGTGACACATCTGACCACTAATTTGCACCTTGACTTTGAAAAGTTGCCTCTGAGAGAGCTGATGTCTGTGTGGCAAACACAGTATACATGCACACACACCGATTGAGGGAAAAAAAATCTGCCACTCTTGGCTAAACATACTGAGACCTGGATGTTTTGTTAGTAACTGGTCAGATCATACAGACAGATGGCATATATAACTGCCCAGGAAAGATGATACCGAGGTTTAGCTGTTGTTTATTCTATTCTTAGGGGAAATTATACCAGTCTAGACAGCACAAGCACTGTCAACTCCAAGAGACTGCACCCATTTTTCTCTTGAAAATTCACTATTTGAGTGAAAATCCAATGGTAACTCCTTAGTAGAAGGAAATTCTAATGGAAGGGAATTCTAATATAGACAGTTTGTGTACATCTCTGGGGTAATGGAAATGCCCTTTATAGTCTGAAGACTATAAATAAAATATAAACTCTGAAGAATGCAAAAGATTCATTTTCTGGGCTTTTTCAGATCACTTACAACAAATTTTTTTTTGTGATATTCCGATAAAATTAAGCCTCCTCTCTTTTTTCATGTTAATTTAAAGTGAGGAAAAAAGCATTACTGCTTTGAATGATTTTGAGAGCCTGCCATAAAAGAACTCAATGAACTTGAAACCCTCACTGATTTTCATCAATGTAAGTCATGTGAGCAAGTGGAAAAACATGAATGGATTTTCATCCTTGCTGCTATAGAATATGTGTGGTGTGATCTGGTACAGTTGTATATATTCACACTGTTGGGATAACAGAAGTTATTGGCTAGTTTTTGTACTGGTTATATTCCCACAGTGCAATTTGTATCCATAGCTATGAGAAAATATTATTGTAATAGCAGTGAAGTCCAGAAAAACCTCCACAATGGTAGCCTTTCACTGAAAAAAGTAATTTGGAAGAAAGAAACTATGCCATAAAATACCTGGCAAAGGTAGATAGTACAGTAAATGGCCAATAAAGCTTAGCACATTCTGAATAATTATAGCTTAAAGTTGTTCATACATTTCTAGCAACCTGCTTTCCTAATCATTGTGCTGCTAGGTACTCCATTTAAAAATTACTATTATTGGAATTCTAACAGATAGTCTAGCCAAAACTGGCCAATGCATAGAAGGTTGCCTACTAAATAAAACTGTGTTCTAACAATACATATAACAAGCAAGCGGAGTCTTTTAATAAGACGGTTGGGTTCAAGATGTCTTGTATTTGCAGGTCTTGCGAGTGTGAATAGATGGACTTATTAAATGTGCAGATCCCTACTGGGTGCTCTCACGTACAATTTGAACATAAGTTCTCAGAAGAATTGACCCAACACTTAACTCTAATCTACAATTCAAATTTCTACCTGCCTTTTGAGCAGTAGATCTCTAGTTTTGGAATTATTCTGTATTTGTGCAGATGGCACTATATAACGCAGAGAAAATGCTCATCTTGTAAGGTGGAAAGCAGAATGCTCCCTTTTAATATTGTCTTCACTTGAGTTTTCTATGCTCTTGTTCACTGAATTTTCAAAATATTTCATCCAGAAATTTGGCAGACATGGTGAGCTTTTCTTGGACCTTTGTAGAGTCCTTTGATACAAATTTTATTTTCTTTTTTTAGATGACACTTCATTGGAATATATAGTATTTATAATATCTGTATGTAATCTCTGTTTTAATCTAAGATCTTAAGTGAAACATGGCACTCCAAGAAGCAATTGACTGACATTCCTCTGTGGTGATAGCTACAGGACAACTAGAAACGAAACTTTGATGTAGTCATTGCTTTTATATGAGACAGATATGTAAAATAATAATGGCACAAAATTCTTTGTGCCTGTGACCTTATGTGCTGGTTTTGGCTGGGGTAGAGTTAATTTTCTTCACACTGGCTAGTGTGGGGCTCTGTTTTGGATTTGTGCTGGCAACATTGTTGATAGTATAGAAATGTTTTTGTTATTGCTGAGTGGTAATTACACAGAGCCAAGGCCTTTTCTGCTTTTTATCTTGCCAGGCTGGTAAGGGAGCTGGGGACTGCATCTTCTCCCATGGGAACTTGGAGGAGACTTGGCCAGAACAGGTGACTCCAATGACCAAAGCAATATTCCATACCATGACATCATGGTCAGTACATAAAGAGGGAAGAAGGAGGGGACATTTGGAGTAATGGAATTTGCCTTCCCAAGTAACCATTACATGTGATGGGGCTGGTCTCTCATGGAGATGGCCGAACACCTGTCTGCCCATGGGAAGCAGTGAATTAATTCCTTGCTTAGCTTTGGTTGTGTGCACAGCTTTTTCTTTACCTACTAAACTGCCTTTATTTCAACCCACAAGTTTTCTCACTTCCACTTTTCTGATTCTTTCCCCTATCCAGCTGATGGGAGAGTAAGTGAATTGCTGCATGGGGCTTAGTTGTTCACTGCGTTTAAACCACAACACCTTAACCATAGAATACCTAAAAGATTATCATCTGTTTGTTAATGAACTGACTTCATTTCTCCTCCTTGTCTGGATATGATACACTTCTGGAGACAATATTAGATGGTGAGAAGTACAGGCGTTGTAATTTTATATCACTGAACCCTCACTGGCTTTCTGTGTTGATTCCTCAGTCAAACTGATGTTGGCTGAGAGGATGCTGACATTTGTATGTCTTATTACATCCTCTGGGTCACCCCAAATTTATTTATTACTAGTGGCCAGTGGGAGAATTCCTTGTCAGAAGGGCAAACAAAATCTTTTCTCTCTTTTTCTTAGTGTGATTGTATGTACTTGAAAAAGCATGCAAAATAATGTCAGAAGAAAAGTCTTGTGTAGGTTTGTCTCCCCAGACTCTAATCTCTTTATGTTTCGCTGACATGGAAGTAGATCTCTGGACTGAGCTGATCAGTTTAAAATGTTATTTGAATTTTAGTCAAAACAAGCAAGCAATAGATCAGCTTCTTTGCTCTTGACATATTCACCCATCAATTTACAAACCGATATATGAGGTAAAAATTTCTATTTGAACTTCCTTAAAAGTATGTGTAACTCATGAGTCCATGTGATTTGCTTTCACTGCTTTGAATTTATTTTGACATCTAGAGCATATGACATCTTTGTGGTTTATTTCAGTAGTTATTTTATCAAATAATGAGACACCACTGTATTTTATTTAAACTTGATCCATTTCTCCCATGACATGCTACAAATCTCCGTTCTCCTGCCAGTAAAGTATGCTCTTGGTGCTAGTGGAATCTATCTCTGTCAGCAAGGAAGACTTATCTCTGGGGTGACATTAATGATCAATGTTCTCATTCACATGGGTTCCTACAAGCTGACCTGTGTAGGTGAATTTCTGCCCTCTCGGGGGATGAGCATCCTGTGGCTCACAGCCTTAAGCAGTGAGATCAAATTTCCCAAATCTGTCTGGCAGCTCTAAGGTTCAGTCTCCAAACCCTAAGGACAAAAATATGTAGTGTCACGTCAGTATAACCTACATTTTGGAAAGTTAGGCTTTTGCTCTGAATAAATGCAAAGACTGATGGGTGTTGCTTAATTTTAAGGGAATATTAACCAACAATGGAACTCCACTGGGAATGTGTGGCTGGCGTTTGAATACCAAATCAAACTGTTATGACTGGTGTTGAGCATTAAAATCCAAAATAAAGCTGGTTACATCCCCTCAGTCTGCTCCAGTTGAACACACCAAGTGCCCTCAGCTGCTCCTCACACGCTTCCCTTCAAGGCTCTTCGCCCTCCTTTGGACTCTCTCTAATGGCTCAATATCTGTTTTATATTGTGGCACCTAAAACTGCCCCCAAATTACTCTCATTACTACCTTTCTGCAAAAAAATGAGTGCGTATTTCCACTTTTGTAAGATACCCAAGCTGTATGATTCCACAAATGCTTTGGAAAGGATATCAAGTTTCTATTTGAATACCAGCTCTTTTGAAAACACTTCTTGTAACCCAGTAAACGTATTAGACTGAGAACACGATAAGGGGAAAAACTGCTGCTTTGAGTACATGTCTGACTAATTCAGTGAAAGAATATTTTTGAAATGAATACGGCAGTTCAAATAGTTATACATAATTATAATATATCCATTTACAAAAGTAGTTCGGTGCCTAATCTTGCAGTACAAGACAGTTGAGTCTTGTCACTTACTTCATTGAAATGGCTCATTCTCAAAATCAGTACAGTATTATAATACCAAATCACAAATATTTCTTACATTATTTTACATTCAGTGGTCTCTTCCTTTTTTAGCTATTTATATTAATTCCTTTTTTATGCCTCTGCAATACAGAAATGAAGAATACACACATCTCCTTGTTTAGATGGACTACTTAATCCTGCTAGCCTTGCCCCATTATAAAATACAAAGTAAATGTATAAGGGTGTGAAATTATTAGATATCATTAGGAAATAGCAAAAAATACTTCATATGAATAATAATTATATTATGTTACAAACATAACACCATTTTATGAAAGCTTGCTGCAGAAATTTAATACTTAGAATTTACTACCAAGACCCCAAAAAACATATTATTAGCTGAAATGCTTGGATTGCCTGTGGAAGTGAATTCTGATTACAGCTTGATTGTACAAGATGTGCTTTACAATTTGCAGTGCCCTGCATAATATGAATTGCAAATACTATGAACAGCTACAATACAAATACATTCTGTCAGAGACTGAAGTCACCTAAAGGATGGTCTATTTCCAGCTCACTAGCTAGTTCACACTTAATCTTCACATGGACACTCTGTGTCAGCTGGCTAACAATACTTCAAAGATGAGGCAAGATATTTCTATTCCAGTGCATTCTAGTCCATGCCTTCTTTTTTGATCCTATGGCATTTTTACAGTGGTCTAAGCTATGGCATCTATACTAATGGAATCCACACGGGAAAGTAACACAAAGTTTTAAACATTTATAACTTCTTTGGCAATAATCATCCTCATTTATTTGTGTTTGAGGAATTACATTTCCCTGTTGTGCTCCCTGTGGACTTATGGTAGAAGTGCTGTGTAGTGCATGGTGAAAAGAAATGTCCAAGCTCTGCTACTTCTCTACTTATCTTCCCATCCATTAGTAAGTTTGATGAAAGCGAATGGTATACATAGGAAGAAATATAGAGGCAGAAAGAAATGGAAAGAACTGATAGAGCATTACAGACAGCATGACTTTCTGAGGCAGCGCCACAACCTAGGACTTGTAAGCTTTAGACATGAGAAACTGTTCTCAAAGCCAACTCTCAATAGATCTTTTCATATTGAGTCACCTTGAGTTTTCTCTCTTGTTCCCAGTACTTTTTTTTTCCAAAAATGGTTGCTTAAAACTACCCAGAATAAGGTCCAGAAATGCAAAACAACCACAGCTCCTGACATGGTAGATTATTTTTTACATTATTGCTGTCTGTTTGAGAGTGAGGCAAAGTTCTCATTTACGATGTTCATTTACAGACACCTTTTAACTCTTTCAGATGCAAGAAAAAGAACATTTTTATTTTGAGGCTTCCTTCTCGGAACTTCCTAGGCCCTGTGTCTTCCAGCTATGATCTAAAGGGGACACTTCTATTGCTAAGTAAGAAGATAAAGCAGCCATTTCAAGCAATAGGCCACATCTTGTTCGATTGCTCTGCTTTCTGCCAGTCAATTTAACTTTCACTAAGACAAATGTACTTAGGGAAGGAGGTTGCAAACCAGCTGATGTAATTGGCCAAGTTATTGTTCTCTGGTCTTCTTGTATTAACTGGTAAATATATTGTCAATGCTGTTTTCCTGGTAGCCTAGAATTCTACACAAAATTATTGCCTACTCTACCCTCTGTTACATTCATTCATAGTACTTTTTAGAAAGATCTTGTACTGTAATCTTAATTTTTTTGACTCTTCCTCTAATTGGTATGTTTTCATGATGACGGCTTCATTCATAAAATAACAACAGGCTGACTGTATAGTCATCATCTGTTGTTTTATGTCTGATTACAAGTTTTTCTTCCCCAAGTTCCATATGGAAAATAAAATATGCTTACAGTAACAAGAAGCTTCTTATACCTCACGCTACCACACTGGAACATATGCAAAATCTGTCTTCTCACTGTGTATTGAGTAAAAAAATGTCAAAAGCTGGTATTCAAAGGCTCAGCAGTCCAAAACAAATTCACAGGTAATTTTCAATTACAGTAAACCTGAGGTTTGTTATGAAATCTACTCTCCAACATCAAGAATAAAAGGGGAAACATTTAAACTGTGAGTTCACTCACCTTTTGTTTTATTATTTAGTCATATTTTATTTTGAAAATACAATTTCCTCATTCCTTTTTCAAAAGGAAAAGCAGGGAAGTACCCTCCAACATGCTGTGTGGAATCATATCACATATAAATGTCAAAAGAACAAGTGAAAACACTGAAAATATTCTAAATGGATGCAATGGGAGTTCTTAAGAATGTGTACCACAAAATTGTTTATAATTGTTATATAGAGTAGTCTGAAAATACATTTAGTTTTTACAACAGACCGTGCATCACAGGCTTCTAATCTCTATGTGTTCTTTCTTTAATTTCTCTTACTTTCTTGATCTGGTTAGGAGAACAGGGTCTAGGTTTCAACATAACTTGGCCTCAATGCAGACTTAGTCATATTACTAAGATTACAAATATTGGCGAGCCAATTCCAGTAATGTTACAAAAGTAAGCAGGCAGATTTTCAGTATCTGTCATCTAATCCCATTCAACTTCTGTTAAACTTCACTCCTTAATCAGCTTGCTATCAGCTTCTACATTTCCTATAGCATTATCCTTTAAGCCTGAATCTCCCCTTCCTTAATCACAAAACCTCCAAGTCTCTCTTAAGGACATAATTAACATATCACTTTTGTTTCATACAAACTACTACGGAGTAGTAAACACCTTCTGACACTAGACTGTTCTGTTACAGTTTTGCTCTCGCTAAATCATATCTCCTGAAAAAAGATCCTAAAACTGTGTTACTGAATTTATCGCTGAAAACACGTAACCACCACAGCTAACTCAGCCCAACTCTATTCTTTTTGATTGTGATGCTTATAATAAGGATTTTCTCCTATTTGCATTACAGTGACATATACCACTGTATATCAGGATGCCACTGATATGATGACCCAATTGCAGATGCTCTTGTCACACAAGAGCGGGAAACAGCAACATCTCTGCCCAAACTTTCCTGACAGGAGTGCTACATCGTCTTGGGATATTTTACATTGTTTTTACACTGCTTTTGGCTCATCCTTATGTGAAACTGCATCTGTCCGTTTATCAGTGGTGACAAAAGGGCAAAACCTGCATCAGCTTGGAGCAATGCTTTTGCCCCAGCATTGCTGAGATCCTGCTTATTGAAACCTTATAAAGAGGTAACAAAATTAATTAAGACATCTTTGGTTTTTTTGAGATAGTGCAAGAATTATTTTTCAAAGCTAGCAGTCAAACTTATTATATTTAAGTCACAGTCTAGTGATGTACTTGCTTGTATTAATTTCTCATGAAATGCTATTAGAAGCCAGTGGAATGTTCCCAACAGGACAAAAAAATCATTCTAAGCGGGAAGCCATATAAAGTCAGAATCACCAAGACCAGAAAAGATCTCCAAGATCATTAAATCCTATATAAATAGATTATAAGAAACTTTGAGGAATGGACTATGAACTCTAAAATGAAGGAAATATATTGTCTTCACTCACTGTGCTAAATACTTTTTTCCTTGATGCAAAACTCAAGATGTTTCCAACAGGATCAAGTAACTCACGCTTAGGGAAGGACAAACCTTAGAGTTTAGAGACTTAATGTCAGATCCCTATTTTTCTGTTTTTATTTGGACTCTGAATTTAAAGAGTTAAACTATTTTCCTGTGTCCCAGATAGATGTCCTAACTTTGGTCTATGGGTGCTATTGTGCAGCTTTATCTTTAGCTCCTTCTGTTCAATGTTTCAATTACATAAATGTATTTTGTACAGGAATTAGAGTATGACATCCAGATAAGTGTCCTACCAAGCTGCACACAACCCTTTGTCCTGGTTTTGGACA
>VYZS01081174.1:0-14960 GCA_013400695.1 Neodrepanis coruscans | reverse complement strand
AGCTCTGACTTTCTTCATACCTCTGTGAAACATCTATAAATTTGGCCAGTATAAGACACTACATGCAATTTATAAAAAGGTTTTCACTTAATGTGCTATGTTGAAGGGATGAGAAGAATTCCCTTTTCCCAGTAACACAGGGGAAACTTGCTGGTTTGGTAAGTAATTGGTCTACCTGAGCCAACTAACAATATTAGAAGTGGAATTTTAGACAAGGGCTCAATTTTCTAGGAAAAAATGTATGATGAATCTAGAATTAAGGAAATATTATTTCCTTCATTCATCACTGCAGCTTGATGTTTAGGTACCACAGCTGCAATGTGCCTTTTCTCCCAGCTCTTTCTTCTCCCAGCATGGTTCTAGTATGCTCCCATTTGGCATGCCTATGGCCCATCTTCTCCCAGTTCCATATCACACATTACCAACATGAAAAGGCAAGCCAGAGGATAGCACCCTTCCCCTTCATAACATCCTTCTCTAAGGAATATCCTCATTGTGAGAACAAGAACATGGAGAAGGTCTAAGAGTAAGATTTGCATCTTGAATGTCTGGNCACTCTGGGGATGACATTTAGACTTAATCTTCCAAATCAGCTTATAATGCCTCACTGTTATTGTCACAAAAGTTTGAGCTATGGCTCATAAAGGCATCCAGCATACCTTTACAAGGCATACAGTCCCCAGGCTTTTCAGTGCTGACACTACAAGCCTTTTGTCCATTCTGCCATGAACAAAATGGAAGACCCAGAGTTGCTGGCTGCTCAACAGATAACGGCAGGGTTGCTTCTTTTATAGTTCACCTACCGTACTCACGTGCAATTGAATGTGTCTCCCATATACTGCTCTTGCCAATTCTATCTCCAGCAATTATCCTGTTCTAGTACTTCATTGCAAAGTACCTGCCAATAATGAGACTCGCAGGTGGCAGCTAGAAAGCACTGCTTCTCTCTTCTCTTTGCGGGAATCATGCAGTGGCAGCTGAAACGTTAGGGTGCTGATATTTTTTACACAGAAGGTCATGACAACAATGAAGGCCAGGGCAACAATTCTGCCTCTGTTCAACCTGATCCAGATGACAGTAGTGTGCTATTTTGTCCTTTATGTTCAAGTGAAAGTGGATGCTGCCTTCAAAAAACTAATTTCAAACTATAAGCCAAGTAAGGGGGATTTCCCCGGTTTTTGCATTTTTCTTATTCTAAAATTCCATTTGATGTAAATCTTTTGGGTACAGGAGTTTTCAGATGATGTTTGAGCCTAGAAGTGAGTATGCTACTTTTACTGACCAGTGAAATAACTTCAGCATCAAGCAGCTCCACTTCTGAGTAATAGTCACATACTTACAGAGTGACCGGAATTGGAAGGGATAGCAGGAGGTCAATCTCTCATCCAATGTTCTGCTCAAAACAGGGCAAGCTTGAATGTCAGGTCATGTTGCTCCACAGTTATTCAGTCTGATCTTGAAAATCTCCATGGATGGAGACTACAAACCTCTCTTCATTCACTGCTGGAGTGTCCTCATGGCAAAAGTGTTCTTTACTGTCTGTCAATTTTTTAAAATTATTGCCTCTCATCTTCCCAGTACATGTGACTGTGAGGAGAATGTCCCTCTTTTCTGTAACCTCACATGGGCCCGGTCATGTTCCCTGAAGCCATTACTTCTCTGGGCTGAACCTGCTCAACCTTCCCATTTGGTCAAGTGCTCCAGATCTGTCTTGTCTTGGTGGCCCTCCACTCAACCATGTTTCAGTAGTACTGGGAGCCCAAAACTGCATGCAGTTTTTTATAGGTGCTCAAACATAGTGCAAAGTAACGGGGGATAAAATCTCATGGCTTTTCTCCTGTTAATACAGCCCAGGGTGCTGTTGACATTCCCAGATGATGGAAGAAACCCTGGGTCTCATGTTCAGCCCAAGATTTCCCAGCATTTTCTGTGTCTTTCCAGCAGAGCTGCTCCCCAGTCAGGCAGACCATGGGATGCATCTGTCCTTGTTGAATTTTGTGAGGTTCCTATTCCATTTCTCACAGGCAAAGATCCCAGCATTTGCCACCAAACAGCAGCAACCTCAGAGAAATAGATGGTCTCTGTGGCAGACTGCTAGAGAACTACAGTGCTCAGAAATACAGGAACAACAATTCATCCTTCCCAATCTCCAACCAAGCCTGTAGGCTTTGGATCCAGTAGTTCTTACCACAACTAGGCAGTTTGCTTTTAAAGAAAAGGGACTACAAAATCAAAAGGCAGCAAATATTGGATAAACTGCAAGTTAGTAGGCTTTTAAATGACACCTTTCACTCTGGACAACCTACATATGAAAATTTTTTATGAGTCAGTTTTCTTTCTTTTCTGAAGCCCACGATGTCTGCTTGGGTTTATTTGTTTGTTTGTTTGTTTGCTTGCTTTTATTTAGTTTTTGTGGTAACATGGTACAAAAAAACCCATAGGACATATAAAGTCATCAAAGAATATTTTTCTCCTGAAATGTGTGAAATGGCTAGAAATCTGATGATAAGGTAAAGAATACAATAGGGTCCACACTAATTGGTCTTGGATAAGACAGCCAACCCAAAGTCTTCCTTTTACCCTTTATTCTGAATGTTTATAGGATTGTGCTTATTCTTACTCATTGAATTCCACCCGGGGTGGCAAGAGCTTAAACCACTTATGGAAGGGTATTTTTCATTCAATTCCTTTAGACTATCATATAGGTCTGTACTGCCCCATACAGAAAATAGAAGTAGTATTAACTGTAAGGCAAAGAAGACTAACTGGGAGGATGAGGCTGCTGAATTTTGATGAGTTCTTATATTAGTTCTCTGATACTTCATTTCTTGCACTTATTTAAGGAGAGTACTATCACCACACAGGACTTTTCACACTTGAAGAGACTGACCTGGCCTAAGCAGCAATGAAAATAGCTGTGCACAATTCTATCTCTAGAGAGGCTAGTACCAAAGCAACCTAAAGTGATGTTTACTAAAAGCCTAAAGAATAAAAGCAGGTAAATTGAAATTACATCACCCAGTGTTTCTGGTCCCTGCCTGTCCAAGGGATGAGTGATCACTTCTCATCCATCAGACTCCGTGGAGGTTTATGGTTAACTCTTTGCATGCGCAACTTCACAGGGGCTGTTTGTGATAAAGTGGCCTCTCATGGAGAGGTGTAATTCCCATGAGCTTCTTCCTCTTGTTTGGCCAGAGGCTGCTTTTGACCTTTTTACAGGCTTTGAAATTCGATTCATTTTGTATTACAAAATATTCCTTCCTCTGGGCAGTGAATAAATGTCTTTGAAGTCACCACCTAGGGCTCCTTAAGTGTTTTCCGAAGGAAGTAGATGTGCCTGCTGGCTGCCATTTCAGTGTCCTTGCTGTTTCCCACAGAAGCTCCAAGCAACACAACCAGTACTGCTCTGGCCAACTTGAGTGGAATGTGTTTGGAAAAGGACCTTCTACTGACACTGTCTGCTTCCAGACACGAAGTAGTGGATAGTAAGGGCTACTGTGATGGGAATTTGAGGACAAAGACGTGTCAAAGCAAAATCAAGACAGGGACAGGACAATGACATTGCTACAGAGGCAATACCTAAAAATGACTGTCTTTCTACCTTGAAACACCATGGAAGTGCAATGGCTATGAAAATTGCTTATAATCACAGTATGATCAGAGCTGAAAAGTAGTATCTGCAATAACAACAGTGTTTTTCTTCCTGGGAAAAAATGATTCATTCAAACCTTATCCTCAGAGACAATTATTCTGCAAAATCCATTCACATGTCAATATAAAATCTGTTTTTAGAGCTATGTAGCTGTAGTCCTCTTTACTTGATACATACAACACCAGTCCAGTGCAACTGTCTGACTCACAACTTTTTCCCAAGGAACTATTTTTGCTTTCCCTGGATAAGAAAGCATATTATGTCCAGCATTTTTTACATCCTTCACAGCACTGGAAAAAAATTTAATAACAACCTCAGCAATTTTATCTGACATTGAAAGCTGACATTTGTACAGGTTCAAATCAGAGTATGTTAATGAGAGCTGATGTCACATCAGCAGAGGCAGAAGGAGGCATGTTGTCCTACTGAGGTAAAACAGATGAACATCATACATAAAACTATGTTTTTACATCATAAGTTGTATCTTTGTCAGCTATAAAACTTCTGGTTTTGCATTCTTTTATAATATAGAACACCACGTGTTGCTCAATAAAAGTTGACACTGCATGCAACAGGAGAATTAAAAAACAATTTCTATGCAGTGTGCTACACTTGTTTTACTACACTGCCACAGAACAGGCCCAGGCAAATATATCGTAAACTCATTTTAAAATCTTTCTTATTAAATATTTGCAAGGAATAGTAAAAATTCTTCAGCAGTTTTTACTGCAAAAAGGCACATTCACCCTTTAGAAACTAATGCCATTGTTGTGTCAATGTTTTCAGAATGTTTTCAGCACCTAAGTAATATCACACAAATTCAGGGACTCATTTTTCATTTCTCGTACATTTTTTTGAGTTTAAACATCACAGCAAACTTTCAAAACAAGTTGATTTCTTTTCATACTAATGTTATTTGAAATAACTCAAGCCATCTCTTAATCTTAGTGGTAAAATGTATTGTAAAATGATAAACTGAATTGATAGAAAGTTACAAACTATATCTCATGGATAACAATTGAGCACATTGTTCTTTAACATGACACAAGGTATTACCTTTCACTCATATACTTGAAGTATTACAGAAGATTCTCAGGCCTGTAGGTGTGGCACATGGGCTGATGAGGGAGAGGTCACCTCCATTTCCACTCAGCAGATGTGGAAGAGGTGGAGACAGCAGGTACAAAAGTGTTGAATTCAGCCACTCTGACTTGACTGCCTCAAAGGCAAGTGCCCATGACTGAGCTTAATATGTTGCATTTCTTCTGTAGTCATCAAGAGCAATACACCCCCCTTAAATATGATTCATCTAGATTATTTTAGGATATGGTGAATCATCATGTATTGATATATAATACCTCTTCATAGATTTCTATAAACTGAGTCCAGGATGACTAATTTAGACTAATATATCTATCTTTTAAGAGCTTAAAATTAGATTAGAAATGATCTTATAAAATCAGGGCTCTCCTAAGTCTGATGGTGCTCTCTTACTTCTGCTGCAGGGTTTAGAAATTGAAACCAATTCTCTTTTCCTCAGGCTTTTTTCTGCAGGGGTAACCACAGTCCTATTCAAAAGTAAGAAAAAGCAAGATTTTCCTTAGAAGTATTTTGGTAATGAAAAGAAATAATCCTGGTTACTGTCTGTATGACATTATATTTACCTTAGCATTAATGTCACAAAATAACTTATTCAGTACTTATCAATGGCATGTGAAAATAGTGTTTTAACTTAGCTAATTTAAACTTCTTATGGTGACCACTTATCTCCCTTCTTTTATGTTCTGTTTTATAACTTTCTAGTGATTTTTGTTCATGATATCGAGAATAGTCAAAGAAATAAACATTCTTATTTACAGGATGCCAGCCTTTCACCTGGAATTATCTAAATCAGTATTTAGAAAAAAGTTAAACTATCTGATGGATAGAGAACAAAATCACAAGATTGAGCAAATAAGTATTGCCAGATTGCCAGTTCCAAATCCAGGGTAGAATTTGCTCTTTGCCTTATACTAGTACTGAGAATTTAAAGTAAAACATCTGAAACATCAAAGGGAGCCGGTTGGAATCACACATAAAATTACCCTGGAAAAATTGACAACGTTTCCTGTGCAGTTATATCTTTTCACTGAGAGTAAAGAAGAGAAAGAAAAAAGGGGAAAAACTTACAAATAGAATTGCATATATCAAAGTTAAAAAGTAAACACATTTTCAAAGGAAAAGCTACAGAAAAAAAAAATCTGTTTAGAAACAGAATTCTGATTGCAAAAATACAACTGTAACTGTACATTGTTTTATATGAAAATAAAATTAAATCTATGCATGGGAAAGGGACTTTTCAGTTGCACTAGCAACTGAGGAGCCCTAACCCTTCCATTCTGCTGCTGGAAGAGATTCAGTCCTGTTACTTGCAAAGGCTATTGAACATGCACTGGCTTTACTCCTCTTTATAACAGTGTGTGGTACAGCTCCCCCTGGAAAACCATTCTATCCCAGCATGACCTTTCTGAAGACTCCATTGTCCAGGCCAGATAGCCATATTCTGGGGTGACATAGCCACAACAGCACCAATGGTTTCTCAGTGACAGTCACCACAGCAAATACAGTCACTGTCACATTATTTCAACCATAGTAACAAAAAGTTACAGATTATCTGTGTGTGTGTGTATGTGTGTGTGTGCATTGGTGTTTCTTTGTTTGGGGGTGTGTGTGTTTGTGTGTATGTGTTTGTTTATTTGTTTGTTTATTTTTAACTTACGGAAAATTTTACTTTTGCCTACTTTGGAGATGTAAAGATGTCACATTCCTGTAAGCATTGGTTCTCTCCTCTATTAGATAATCTCCCTTACCCCTCAGTAAAGGGAAGGTGTTGACATTTGCCTATGGCTTATAATACTTTGTAAGGGCAAACATGAAATTTTCAGGATGCAAGTCAGTTTGTGCACAAGATTAATAGAAGAAAAATGACATTGGGTGCTAGAAAGAGCTGCTCAGTTGCCAAAGGCTCCTTTTTTATTATACATGGAAAAACGTTATTAAATACAACACCTTTATTACCACAACGCCTACTAGTGCTACAGCAGCCAGGGAGTCAGTCATTGGGTGTCTACTGCAAGCTACCTTTTTGAGAAGGATTTCCTTCTTTGGATATTAAAAACATGTCACTGTGCTGACCAAAGCAATACGAACACACCAGAAAGGAATTGTTCCATTAGTAATTAAAACTTCTGTAACATTCTATTTTCATTTTTAAGTCAAAAGGAAGAGGAAAAAATATATTTATTCCTGCACAATAACTCTTTGTTGTGCATTCAACAGTGTGAAGGGGCAGTAAAAGGCAGGCACAGTATGACAGACCTTTTCTCTAAATTCCATATCATGATAAAGCTGATACAAACCACTGGAACTTCCAGACACAGAGAGAAAAGATGGATTTTTTGAGCCAGATAGTAAAATTAAGAGTGTGAAGGGTCAAAAACCCGGAGAATTTTAGAAACATGCAGACAATCTCTCTTTATATACATTTCCAAAATACAACTCTTTTTAAAGATACATTGGAGTTATTAACATAAAGAGCTTTACTAATGGTTTGAAAAATTGGTCTGTGGGAGAAAAGTTGAATTGTTCTCATGTGAGTCTATTGACTTCTACCCTTTCTTATTCAAGCAAAAGAAGAAGCAAATAAAAAACTTATCTCACACCAAATGTCAAGGCCTCACATTATCTGATTTCAAAATCCAAAGCTTCACATACATTTTAGAACCAAAATTTGCATCAGATCTCTTTGATAAAACAAACTAGAAGTCTCAATCCATTACCCTCTGCATTTTGAGTTGTTTGAAACTTTTTTTTTCCAAGAGCTAGATCTATAATTATTTTGTGAAATGAATAGTGAAAGCATATCTGGAAGAATAAACCTAAGTAGGAAAAATCGTGTGAGTTCAAACCCTGGAGCTATCCTGACAAAATAAGTAAAACTTAAACATATAAAATGTCACGCTTGTTTTTCAAACTACAATTTTAGAGATTAAATATGTGTCTGTCGTGGGTTGGAGAATGGAAATCGTTTCTCCCCTTCCCGGCTCGGTCCCGTTTGGACCCTGCGGGTTGGAGTGGGGCGCGCCCCCAGTGCAGCCCAGCAGGTGCGCTCCAGCGGGCGGCATCCGATGAGCTCTCACTGGACCGTGGGGGGTCCGGGGGAGAGGGCATGGGCCTCGAGCCAGGGCAGCCCGAGCCGCGTCTCTCCTCTCGGGCGCANAGGGGGAACATCGCTCTCCGCCGCTGTCCGAGACCTGCGTCCACATGGAGGATGAATCTGCGGTTCTGCCATGGCGGCTTTGTGTGGTATCTTCCTGGGAGGGGAGGGAGCCATTTGTGGGTTTTTTTGGATCACGTTTTTCTCGTGATTAGTTTTCTTTCTTTCTTTTTTTTGTTTTCCCTTTGGGAGGGGGTGGACTTTTCTCTTTTTTGGAATCGCATTCTTCCTCATGGGTTCCTGGGAGGTGGATTTCCTCCTCGGGAGGGGGGTTGTTTCTTCCTTGTTTTCCCTTTGTGGTTTTTTTCTTTCTTTCCTTTCCCCTGGGAGGCAGGTGGGCTGGTGGTTATCTGCAGCTATTCCCTGGGGTCCAAAGACCACATCTCTTCTTCCATCAGCGCTAAATCCCTTTCTGGGGCTATCGGGAAGGGGAGGGAGGGGGCGCTCATGGTTCCTAACTTTCTTGAGTGTTTTTCTTCAGTAAAAGCTGAGCAGAAGCTCGTGCTGCTGGGGGTCCTCAGACTGGCCGCGTGCTCCCTCTAATTACCCCGGCGTCTCCCCAGGAGCATCAGAGAAAGAGACCAGCACTATTTCCAGAGCGTCCTCATCCCAACACAGGCCCTGGGAAACTTAATTTGTCTGTTTTGTTTGCACTTTATTTGTTTTGGGTTTTGTGTGTGCGCGAAATAAACTGTGATATTTGTGTGTTTTCTTCATTTTGGGGAGTGTCTGTGGCTTCTCTCGGAATCTCTTGTCCAAAATCACTAAATTTGTGGTAAAACCATGACAGTGTTTGATTTTAATTTCACAAGCATTGAATAAAT
Organism: Neodrepanis coruscans; assembly: GCA_013400695.1. Taxonomy (NCBI): domain Eukaryota; kingdom Metazoa; phylum Chordata; class Aves; order Passeriformes; family Philepittidae; genus Neodrepanis; species Neodrepanis coruscans. The sequence goes on along the minus strand of VYZS01081174.1, from coordinate 6,229 downwards.
TCCAAAATACATTGAAATTTCTATATAGAATTCCCCATTAGCTATGTAATTATATTTATCAGAATATTTACCCCTCTCTTATTAGAACTTATCCATTAAGTTTTAGAAAGTGAAAAGTAGCAACAACAGGTTGTGTTTATCACTTGTAGCAGTGACAGCTGAAATGAGCACAAACTTCACAGAAGGATTTGAAGTTCATATATTCCTTCACTGTGATCTCACACTGAGAAAAGAGAAAATATACTCATTGTAGCTGTCACTACTTTTAAGCCTCTTCATACTGCCTTTTTAATTTATCATTTACAACAGTATTGGCCTAATAACAGTAATGCTTTTCTTAGGGCAATTTTATGGTGCTTTTGCAGAATTCTTACTAGCTTCATTTTTTCAGAAACAAGATTTTTATTTATTTAAAATAAGAGAACAAATGTCAGGTTAAGCTGAGCTGAATAGCAAAAAATGGATGAGTGTTAGTTGTTTCATGCCAAATTATATGTCTGGATGTGATAGAAATGCATCACTTGCAGTAGAAATAGTCACGTCCTCCACAATTTCAAGGAATTCAACCAAAATAAATATGAATTTCCCCCCAGAGATGCAGCTGCATTATCATACTATTCTCTCAGATAGCTCTATCACAACATCACACATTCTTTCAAAGCAATAGTACATCGAAGTTTATACCCCTGACTGCTTTACGTCACTACAACAATGCTGGTGTTGGACTTTTAAGAAATCATTGTTTTTAACTACAAGCTTTTGCTTCAGTGAATCACTCAGAAAGTGTGAGAGGTTTTGACAGATCTGAAGCAACCTTCAGAGATGAAATTGGAAGCCAATTAGTTTGGTTTTAGATGCTGTCCCACCGTAAAAAACCAAACCAAACGAACGAACTAAACAAAACACCAAAAAAAGAAGTCTTTAATTAGCACATCTGTTGTTTCAAAGCATTTTCCCTGTGAGGTGTTTGTATATTATCCTCACTACTACATCTAGATCGCGAAGTATAGTTCAATGAATAACTAACTGATGATTACATTTATGAGTAAAGACTACTCGTAGCAGACAGCCACTTCCTACAGGTGACAAGCAATCTTTGGCTAGGGCTTCACCTGACTAGTCATTTTGGGACATGATCACAAGGGCTGGAGACTGATGAAATTATCCTGTCCAACATCAAACAGAAAGTGGTTGTAAATCAGATGAGGCTGTGGCAGGAGGAGAACAACTCATTCTTTATGTGGTACTGCAGCTCTTTCACCTAGTAGCTACATTAAGAATCCTAACAACGTCATTAAGTGACCCCAGAAAGAACTTGGTAAATTTTTATTGTTGACATTTGTATGAATTTAGCATTGATTCAAAGGGGGAAAAGTCTTGTGAAACACAAAGCTGCATTATTGTAAAGCAATAAAATGGTTTACTGGGGCAGCAGGGGAGGGAGGTCAGAGTGTACTGTGACAACACTTGCAAGATACATACATAAAATATGCCCGTTGTAACTCAGTTTGACCTTGCAGAGCCATGTAGGTACTTAGCTGACATAATATTATAATATCTCAATGGCTTGCTTCATAAAAAGAAAATAATAAAAGTCTGACCTAGGCAATACAACCTTTTCTTTCTGCAGAATAAATAATTTTTTTCAAAACAAATGTAAGTTAAAGAGCATGCATCTACTGCTGACATGACAGAGACAAGATGTAAATAAATACCTTTTAGGAAAGAATCTTGATATTATCCTTAGAAAAGTTCAGATTAATAAGTACATCTTTAGCTGTCCATATACTTAGAAGCTTATTTCTCTAACTCCTTCTGCTGATATTAGAGAGACAATATGTAAATCTGCCCAAACACAATAAAATTATTGAAAATTATTCTTTGTATAACTACAGGGGAAATAAAACAATCTTGTAGACATAAAATCTTCATTAGAGAAATATATGCTGAGAGAAAAAAAACACCAAACAGACAATCAAGACTATCCAGGGTAGGCAGAAATTCAGGAAAGATCAAAACAATGATCTTTGCAAGCAGACATATAGTCCACCTAGAAAGCTGGAGCAGATCTCGAGGAAAGGGGAGTGTGTATTGTGATCTGCCACTTCACTTGGTAATGAGAATGAAAATGATCTTTGCACATTTGTGTATTATTTAGCTTCAGTAGCTAATCCTCCAGCTCACTCTCCCCTTCTCTCTACAACAGTCTTTTAGTCATATATTAACAACCAGGCTTCCAAGTAATAGGTTTTGTGGCTGAAAGTTACAAAATGCGCTGTTGGAATTGTTTGTAGAGCATTTAGGATATTAGACATTCAACACAGGTTGCCCAAATTACTAATAAGTTGACTGTGAATTCAGTTTAGTAATGCAGACCTGTTTGCAGAACAGCGGGTGGGGGGGGGACATCTGATTTCTTAAGGGCTTTCATTTTGATGAGTGGAATTGCAGGCTTTGTTTCAATATTTATACACAGCTGTGTACAGAATGATTGCTCTATATTTCTGCAGCACATGATATGCATATAGTGCACCCAGTCCATGTATTTGCTAAAAAGTCGCATTTCATAACACACTTCCCAAAAGCTCTTTCTCTCTAATGACCAGTTGCCTCAATTCACATAATAGGAATCTTGTCTCCCCTATCCCACCAGAAAAAAAATCTTCTCCTCACCAAGGCATTCCTAGACTTCTCTAAAGACTAAAAGTACTGAAGAGGGGGAAAAAAGATTCCCTTCAGGGGAAGATACCAAGGGAAAGATAAAGGGATGGAATGATCATACTCCAGTATACCAAAGAAACATATTCTATGTACCTTCCTTGATGGCTATTTTTCTGCTCTCTCTCTCTGCAGTGCTGCTTCAGCCTTAATTACCTTGCACTGTTTATGCAAGGTATGTGTTGGCTAGCATTCATCTTGTCACTACAGTGTCTAACAGTGTGTACAGAACAACATCCCCATTAGATCCTTAAATGCTAAAAACATGATACACTGCTGTTATTCCCTGGGACCAAGAGGTAAGATGTTTTAAAAATAGATTGACCAAGAAAATTCTTTCTGATTCCTTACACCATAACAGTAAAAGCCTCAACAAAAATAACTTTTTAATATCAGAAATCATGGCAATGATTTCTAATTTCTGATTAGTACTTCCAGTGTGGGTTAGAGAGTACTGAGTTTAATACCCTTCTATGTAGACCTAGATCATTAGCAGAGTTATCATTTTCTCTTCCATAAGATCACAGTTTAAAACTGCAATCGCATCAGCATTTTTCCTGAAGGTTCTCTGTCACATATTTTAGGAAAGGGATGTTTTTTACTTCTCACTATAAAAATTTCATCTGTAGGTCTTGTGGTTATTTCACAGGAGAAATGTTTAAATTCTATTATTTAAATAGAAATTACTTAGAGAAATAATTTAAATCTATTTATTGCAGAAGTTCCATGAAAACTGGGGAACCCTTCGCAGTAAAATACAACACGGAACACTGAATATTGTGAGGAATTTGACTTGAAGAATTTCCTTTGCTCTCTTTTTTTTTTTTTTTTTTTTAAATGCTGTTACAGGAACTGACTAAACAATTGCATTAGCCTTTCCGAAGTCAGTTCTGATCATCACTGTTGCATTTTTTCTGTTTCAGTCACCATTCCTTTAATTTGACAGGAAAAATCAATCTTAAAAGTGGAAAATAATTTACATTCTTCACATTTTTATTGTTAAAACTCACATTTCCATCTTTGTTCTCTCTTTAAAAACACACTGATCCAAACATTTTTTAAGTCTATTTGAAAAACAAAGTGAATCAGTTTTCCTGTTTTACTTGTGGTGATCTTACAGATGCTGTAAGTACTAAAATCTTAAGGGAGATAAGGACCACAAAATCATTTTCCATGTGGAGGAGTCTGGGCAAAACTGATCCAACATGGTGTCACTGGGAAGATACATGACACCTTTGCTTGGAGGAAATTTCTGTGGCTGTGACACTAAAGAGGCCAAAGAATTTCTTTGACTTGCCTGACTTTTATCAACCTGGTAGTATTAAACTCCAAAACACAGATGTGCTTACTTATGTAACTTTCTGTCTGACAAAATTATTTACAAAGTAGGTGCACACAGGCTCAGAGGATTAACATGGAAAGGGAAGAAAAAAGTGCTATCCTAGACTAAGGCCAGGAAGCTGCTTTTACCACAGGGTCTGCTTACCGAGATGGAGGGAAGAAGGAAGCCCTCTACCATCTCATCTCTGTCCCAGCAGGAGCATGGAGTATTTGCTCTGCATAAAGAATCTTCTCATCCCTTTGTCCCCTGTGTGAGCTCCAGACAGACAATGTTGGCAGATGGGTCGACTTACTGTGCTAATGTAAGGAGTCACTGCCTCTTATTTATCTTCTCTGTTCCTTTCCACCCTGCTCGTCCATGTCCAACACAGAGCAGGCAAAAAGGCCTCACCATCTCCATGCAGCTGATATTCAGTTTAGTGCCAAGGTGTGATCCACATTTTGGTGAATGCATGTGAGAGCTTTTTCTGGCAAGGGTATCCCTGCTTCACTGTCAGTGGTACCTGCACTGGGGTTTCTGTAAGGCCCTGCTAAAATGCTTTTCTGCAATTGCTTTTCATTCCCATAATTCCTGTAACTCTCAAGCCCCATAATAACAGACATTTTTTTCTCTTCTTTAATAATCTCTCTAGTGTTGCTGCATCCAACTTGCAGCCAGTGGAACAGAATTTGCCTTAAGGAAATGTTTGATTGTAGCATTTATAAGAAAAAGATACATAAAACCAGCATGAATATTAAGATGAACGATTATGTGGCATATATCTTAAACTTTGATAATAGGTAAAAGTGCATGATATCATAGAAAATTCACCCACATTAATCTCTGGTTGAGCTCCACATAATAACTGGGTATGCACAGTCTGTCTATGTGGGCCCCCTAATCTTTAATGAGATTCAATTCGTTATAATTAACGGTTTCAACCAAAATACTGAAAAGACAGATAAAAACTGTCTTTCCCCAAAAGAAGCTAAACTGCATCATTGTAAACCACTGCTTACTTTGCTACTTATTTTCCTTTTGTAGTGAAGAAGAAATTAGCAGATTTAAGATCAGTTCAAGTCTTAACAATTTAAACATTTATAATTTGCCTTTTAGCTTGCTATTTTTTTCCTGGTTTACAAACATAAGATAATATTCTAATATACAATGTACAATACTGAGCATATTAAGGGCTCAACAGATTACTATTAATAGCTGTTTAGAACAGTTTGCTTTGCACATATCTTAAGCTATTTATTTGAGTTTACTGTAAAGTTGGAATGTGGGTTACTGTGTTGAGCCATTCATTTGATGTGGTAGCCATAAGCTATAGTTTGTTGCTATAGCTTTATTATTCCAAGGAATAAAGTCTTTCAGTTAGCTGGAAATTAAGTCAGCCAAATAAAAAGAGTAGCAATGATCTTAGAGATAAAAAAAAATCTTTAAGTTTTCTGAATTATAACTTAATATTTAATAGAACTCTGAAGGTGTTTATATTGCATGTTGAAGGTAAACAGAGCAGTCAGGTTTAAATAAAAAAATCAGAGATTCTTGTTGTAACTTCATACTTTAAGTAGCTTTTCCTTCACTTAATTTTTATCACAGGTTTTCTACTTTGAATGAATTAATTTCTTAGTTGTAAAAGATTTATACAAGCAACAAGAAAAATGATCTAAACCCAGAGAACTTGAAGAAGAGATTGAAAGGTTAAAAAATTACTAAAAATTTATCCGTTAAAAATCTGCACATGTGTTGTAACCTATTAAGATCAAGCCTACACGTGGGATTGTAATGGATCATACAGAGAAAACAAACATTTTTTTGATGACATTTGCATTTATTTGATGCAAATATATTTACAGCTGAAAGTTATTTTGACTGTGTGGCCCCTCTGTACTAGCTACAGCAGAAAGATTTCTCCTGGCTGGTCTTTAATTTTTTTCTGTCATCAATCTGAATTTCTCAGTTCAAGACTTTCCTCTTTTTCCTCCCCATAAATTATAGAATCACAGACTCAATTAGGTTGGAAAGGCCTCTGAGATCATTAAGTCCAACCTTTGATCATCAAGTCCAAACTTTAAATTAAGGAAAAAATAATAATATATTAATATTATCTAATATAGTCTACATAATTAATTATATATTAATAATAAATTAAATGAATACACAGTATTACCTAATACATTACAA
>VYZS01081172.1:4510-20222 GCA_013400695.1 Neodrepanis coruscans | reverse complement strand
GGCCCAGCCCAGACCACCGCCGGTCTCTCCCAGTGCCGCTGCCGCCGGCTCGCCCGCTGCCGCTGGCCATCATGGCACCATCACCCGCAGCCCCCGGTGGCTCCCGGCGCGTGCGGCGGCTCCGTTCCTGACGCGGTCTCCACGGGCGCGACAGCGCGGGACCGCGGACAGTCCCGTCAGGGAGTGGTGGAGAGGAACGGTTTTATCCTTTCCAACCTACAACAGAGTCAGACTCAACCACACTCCAAGTGGGAGGAGGGTGATGTCCTAAGTCAGCTGGGTGGTCGCATGGCCAAGGGCACTCTGTGCAAACTAACCTTGATTCCCTGTTAATCCCAAGCATGGTGTCTCTGGGAAGTTCCTCCAGCTAGGCACAGTCCACAGCCACACAGGGAGTTCTGTTCATCTTTTGCCCTGGGATTCACCTCACTTTGGTGGGAAGGGGAGGTGCTGGAGGATGGCAAGGTTTGGCTGTGGGATGGAGGGAACTCTGCTTGGTGAGGGCTTGCATTGACAGTCACCAGTGAGGATTGTGAGTGGTTTGGCACACTACAGAGGAGAAGGATAGAGGAATTTTTGATTAATGAAAAATTATACTTTGAGCACTTAGATATCTCTAAGTTAGACAGCAGCTGAGCAGGGAGTTTAGATACTGCTTTCTGTGCATTTAAACACCTGAATTCCACTGACACCTCATTTAATTTGTCTTTGTCCTTTTTTTCACCCTGACTTGCAGGCTCTGTGCCATGATTTCCAACACGTAAACACCACACAAAACACAATAAAAAGAAATTGGAAACACTTTGGTTAAGCTTTGATGACAGCTGGTATGTAAATGCAAAGACTTTTAGACTTTTTGTCAGAACAAAGCAACCCTTAGCACTTTGTTTATAACTTTTGCATGGTCAGACCCACAGATACACGAGTACTTTGGTACTTTCACGGATTGCTTCATTTCCCAGTTCTGTATCTGAATTCAATAGCGATGTCAAGTTTCATGCAGTGCAAGTCCTTTGCCAATTCTTCATTAAACAAAACACAAACCAGCCCCCCAAGCTCCAGGGTTTTGTTTCATCCCCTATATCTTTCCCAACATGTTTAATCACTTTATGAGGACAAATTGTATATTTTTTACCAGATGACTTTGCAAAAGTCAATCTATGAGTTGATATTTCTATTCTTTCCTGTTTTCACCACTAATAAATATTCTGTGGTGGGGCCTAAGTTGACAGTTGTGATGAAGAGACAGGGTGGCACAGAAATACTTGGTCCTCTGTGGCTGTGCTGACAGCTGGTGTGGACTGGCACAGCTCCAGTGGAGATCTGGCCCTTGGTCCTGGATTTGAACAGGGAATCTGTCTAAAAAGGCAGAAGCCATTGTACAGGCTGCATTTTCCCAAACCTGACAGCTTTTAAAAGCTGATATCAGGGTGCTGTCGCATCCTAAAAGGTATTGTAGAAACTCATAATTAAGAGGAGCCCTGCAGCATAAATCTCTTAATTTAGCAAAGAAATAAAGCAAATGGATGCGAGAGGATGCGACGCATGGGAAAGCAGTCTGGTTTTCAAAGCAGGTGAGGTTTTTCAGCCTTGTGCTGTATCTGAAGGAGAAAAGCTCAGTTAAAGTGAGGACCTTGAGAGCACTGATCTCCCGAAAAGCCAGGAGAGGCTGCTGAGCCAGCCCGGCTGAGCATCCCGCCCAGCCAGGCTGCAAGCTGTTGCACAGCCCCTCACCAGCCAAGAGCAGAGCGAGCCAAGCGCCAGCCTGGGAGCCAAGCAGGGATCCAGCTGCTGCTTTTGGGGAGGGGAGGATGGACTGGGCTACTTCCCTGAACTTGGCACTGGAGCCTGGCAGCCCGGCCAACCGTGCCCCTGGAGCGCACGTGGCGGTAGCAGAGCTTCTGAGGCAGATAGATAAAGAGGTTGTACGGGGACCACTTTCCACACAGCAATTAACAGGAAGAGACGGCACCGAGCAAATATTCCAATTGCAGATCCAGGAGGTGCCAATATGTTTTGCGGTTCCGTGATTGTGTTCTGGAGGCGGCAGCAGGGCTGTTACACTGAAGGGTCTGTTCAGTTGGCATTTCCACTATAAACCTAATTTTTGAAAGGGGTTATGATTCGGCCATTTTTAATTAACGAGGGGATTAAAGTTGGCACACGGGTACTCAAGGGCTGTTTGCTGCTGGTTTAATTTATTTTTTTTTAATCCAATCTGTTAGGCCCATCTCAAATAATATTCTTTGTTTCCACTTGCTGGGGTTGACTTTAAAGATCTCTATGGATATGTGTGTGCCTGTATCTATGTATAAGAGAAGAGATTTATCAAGGTGAAGATATGCATCAGAGTAGGTGAGCAGGTTGCTGAAAGATCCCACGTTCCCAAGGCCACTGTAACCCATACCAACTGTGTGCTGGAACATGGTATGCAGAAGCAGTTGTTGCAAATGTTTTGCTAACTTTTGCAGAATTTTGTCCACTTGGGACATGCAAAATGTTTTTTCCACACTTAGGCATCATTCTTATCCACACTACTTTGATAAATAAATATTAGTATCTCATAGCTTCAAAAACAACAAGGCAGCTGGCTGATAAGTTACTAGTAGAATACAGAAACCCATGTAAATACAATACTGTAAATAGTTACCTGTTGTAGACTATATTATTCTAAATCCCAAAAGTTATAGGGCCCTAGAACTGTCAATATCAGAAAACCTTATTCCAGTTCTCTACTATTTCAGACACTGGAAAGTTTTTTCTCATATCTGAATTGAATCTCCCTCTTTTTAAGTTAATCTTATTAATTTTTGCCCTGTATGCTCTGGACAAGGAAAAGAGACTGTCCCTTGCCTTTTTGCAACATGCTTTTCATATGCCAGAAGGACGTAGCCTTTTGATACTTCTTGCTTCTTTGGGCTTTCCAGCTTTCCCAACACGCCCTCTGAAAATTTGTCTGTCTTTTAAATAAAATATATCTTACCTCTAATTGGTCCAGCCTTCCTGGGAATGATTTTGGGTGATATTTCAGCAGAGCATTTGCTACTGCTCCTTCGAGCTCAGCAATATTGCACATCTTGGTCCCTCTGCTCTTTCATGGATATTTTCTTAAGCATCATCCACAGATGACCACAATATACAGAGTACGTACCTGGAGTCAGCAGGAAGAATGACAGCATCTCTGGTTTTGTACAAATGCTTCATTACCCTGTTGGCAAACACCCAGCAGGGAGGGTCTGCAGCTGGCTGCACCTTGAGCTGGTGGCTGCTCACAGGACCAGAGAGCTCTGTGGTGAGTAGAGAGATAAGAGTCAAGTATAAATCCCTCAGGCTCTATGCTGCATTAGCAAAAAAGCCTGCTGGCCATCAGAATCACTCACATGGCTGACAGGGCCTGTTCCTCACGACACAGGCATCCTTTGATCTCACCAAAAGTCATATCCCAGATCAGGTCTTCAGCTTTGTCCCAGGTTTGGCCACAGTCTCTGGGCAGCTCCAGGAGATGATGAGCTGTTTTGGTACTCACCATGAACTCTTTCCATCTGTCTATGAAGCCTGTCAGTTTGTTGGCCAGTGTCCATGCCAGCTGATGTCTGTCGTCCTCCTGTGGCTGCTCTCCCATCTTTGTGGACGGGCAAAATAGAAATCCTCAATACAAAGCAAATGGGTAAGAAAGGATGAATTGTCCTTTTTGTTCTGGAGGGCTTTGGTTCCTCTCTGCAGTTCCTTTCTCCTGGTGGCAAATGGGTGGGATATGAAGGGGAAGAGCAGGGTGTTCCATTTCCTGTGAGGGCTAAGGACTATTTCTAATCTGGGGATTTGAGGAAGGACATTTTTGCAGGAAGCATGGCAGTTTGCATGGGCTAGGGGTTGTTTGTCTCCTATGAATTGCTTTGCCCTAAAGCAGTGAGGTCCCTGTTGGAAGGGGTGCAGCAATCGCTGTTCCCCGATGTGATGGGTTTGTCATTCATGGTAGTGCTGCTCCTGGGGTGTCTGTGTTTGTCAGTTGAAATTTTTCTGCAATTTTCTTGACAGTAGCAGTGAGTGACACATTCCCTCAGGAGATACTTCTGTGTTTTACTATTCCTCAGGCTTCTGTGACATTTCCCAAGTCCAGTTGTTGGAGCCTCAGGTTCAATCATCTACACTGCCCAGGACCACATCCCAGCAGGGATAATTTGGCCCTTCAGCAGTGAATACATTGATTTCTGCAGCTCACAGTTTGGGGGTGGATGAGTCATATAAAACCCTAAAAGCCGCCATGGAAACCTCTGTCACTGGGTGCTCAGTGGCACCCGCTCCAGCACAATTTTTCACTTCTGTAGCTCCCACCAATGGCTTCAAAATGAAGGGTAAAAAGAAAACTAAAACTGCTTTTGCCTTCTTTCTAGGCAGAGGTATTCACAAGACTGAAATTTTCAAGTATTCAATAACACACAATATATACAATCCCAGGAATGTTGGCTGTCAGGAAAAGCACCACTTACTGTGAGTTTCTTGATAAAATCAGGACAGTTGACAACACCAAGCAGCAAACACAAGCTACGTAAACCAAACTGCTCTCTGAGTGTGTTGCACTTCTCTGGCCTGAATAATGACCCGTTTTGAAAATCTCTGGTCAGCTGGGGAAGTTTACAACGAGCAGTTCTTACTGTCCCTGGACTTTAGAGGTCTCTCTTGACCCAGGTCAAGAGAGAGAAGGGCTGTTGACGGATAAATCGTGGAGTTCCTCCATCTTCATCACAGATAAAAGACAGGATATTGTGGTTTAACCCCAGCTGGCAGTTAAGTACCTCACAGCTGCTTATTCACTTCCTGTCCCCTGTCCCAGTGGGGAGGAAGATTGGAAAATATTAAAAAATGTGGATCGAGATAAAAGTTTAGTAATTAAGACAAAATATGATAATCATAATTAATAATGACAATAATTGCCATTACAACAGCAAACAGGGAACTGTCAGCAAAAAAAAATAAAACCTTAGAAAGAAAAACCTACCTGTGATGTTTCACCCTGACAGATGAAAAATGTCACAACCAACTCTATGTCCATGACAGAAGAGCTTCCAACTGCTCTAGGTCACAGTCAACCTTTGCTGAACCCACGTTGGCTCCATGGAAATTGCCTTCCTCCAGCCCCAAATTTCTGCCTGCAAACCTTCCTGCCTTTCCCACCACAAGACTGTGGCCTGAAAAAAGCAGCAACAAGAAATTGCAGTTTCTAGTAGAATCTAGTACAGAGTTTGAAACTGGAAAAGAGGGGGAAGAAAAAGAGCCTTCACCAAAGTTCACAAATATTTAGTGTTTCCTTCTCTGAGATTTCCTAGTTTTCTGCTGTCATACAAAATTTTAATTTTAATTAAAATTAAATTTTAATTAAAAAATATTGCTTCAAACAGAAGCAATACCACTAGGATGATAAAAAAGCTTCCATGTGATCTTAAACTACTTTTAAGCAGGGACTGAACTGGTCTAATTAGGAAAACTTGTTTGTTCTTGCTCGGGACAGTCCTAGAAAGAACATTATTTAGGATTGTTGTTTGGTTTGGCCTCACCACTGAAAACTGAGAATCTTTCAGTGTGATTCACAACTGTTTTATAAGTTTTTTTGGAAAACAAGAAGGAAAAGATATGCAAACTTTTCCTTCTGCCACAGCTGGCTCTTCAAGAGAATAACTGATGTAAAAGCAGGACAAAGAAAGAAAACTTAAAACAAATGGAATTGTAAAAAACTTGTCAAAATCACTGGGGATTTTTTTTAATGAAATATGTTGTGGCTCCTTTTCCAAAATGTGTTTTTGAAAATGCTCTAAAGCCAGGTTTTCAACCTCTAGAAACTAAGTATTTTTAATGTACCATTTTCAAAATTGAAANTTAAAAAATATTGCTTCAAACAGAAGCAATACCACTAGGATGATAAAAAAGCTTCCATGTGATCTTAAACTACTTTTAAGCAGGGACTGAACTGGTCTAATTAGGAAAACTTGTTTGTTCTTGCTCGGGACAGTCCTAGAAAGAACATTATTTAGGATTGTTGTTTGGTTTGGCCTCACCACTGAAAACTGAGAATCTTTCAGTGTGATTCACAACTGTTTTATAAGTTTTTTGGAAAACAAGAAGGAAAAGATATGCAAACTTTTCCTTCTGCCACAGCTGGCTCTTCAGGAGAGTAACTGATGTAAAAGCAGGACAAAGAAAGAAAACTTAAAACAAATGGAATCATAAAAAACTTGTCAAAATCACTGGGGATTTTTTTAATGAAAGATGTTGCGGCTCCTTTTCCAAAATGTGTTTTTGAAAATGCTCTAAAGCCAGGTTTTCAACCTCTAGAAACTAAGTATTTTCGATGTACCATTTTCAAAATTTAAAAATCCGGAGAAGGAAACCACTCAGTTCAGCCATTTCAAGACGAATACAATGTTTTTGTCACAACACCCCATGTTTGGGGACTTTTGCCACAAGACTGTGTTTGGGACATTTACACACACAAGGTGCTACTTGGAACAAGACATCCCTATTTCTCAGCTGCATGAAGATGCAACACCATGAGCCCCTTCTGGTTCTTTGCTCCAGCACCTGGAGAAAGAGAGAAGGGAAAACAATTATATTGGATAATGATGCACAGGCACAGCATAGAGGAGGAGCCAGAACATACTCTGGGACCAGGGAGGAAACAGCATAGTGTTTCAACTGATGATTTTCATTGGATAAGGTATATTTTGAATTCTCTGAGAACTGCAATATTTTTTAATCCAAAGGGGTAAAAACCTGAGTCTTTCTTCTTTGCCTCTGAAATTTTGCTGGAAAGGAACATAGAAATTCCAGTGAATGTGTTGAAAATGTTCCATGTGACTTTTTGTTTTTTTGGTTGTGGGGGGGAGGTGTTGAAAGGGAAGTTTGAAAAACAAACTTACCACCTGTCTTTTCAGCCTGTGGGTGTCAAACTTACAAAAAATATTAGCAGCAATGTCAAAATCATAGCCAAATTTAGAGCAAACATCACTTTTCATATGAACCAACCACATTATTATGCAACTTTTAAAAATGACAGATGATAGTTATTGAAAATAAACGATAATGAGTGTTCAGATGGAAGTGTGAGGAACTGCATAGGCAAGCACACAACTTAAGCTTGCAAACTGTATGTGTTGAATAGAGGCTATAAACTATATATTTTAAGTGAAATGAGAGTGAAATGTTCCCTAGACGAGCTAAGCCCTATGAATTCAATTAGCCATTCATGTGCTGAGTTCCTAAATAGATGTCAAATTTCATGTTTATGTGTATGCACATATTACAAATAATTAAAAAATTAACATTTAATTTCATTAAGCATTTAATTTCATTAAATAATATAAAATAATATACATTTACCAGTTCATGTACATAAATTCACATCTGTGAATTTCTTTTTAACATATTCATGTGTGAATCTGCACACACACACACACACACACACAAATCAACATATGCTGGTGGAGGCCTACATCTTGTGCACATGACTGATCATATTGTGACATAATGGATTTGCAAAATAGAGTGGCAAAGACCTAAAAAACTGAACTCTGCTACAAGGACAAATTAGCATATTGTGAGAGCCCTGCAGAGGATATCAAGCATCCAGACATTTCAGCCTCCAATGTCCTGCAACAAAGAGATTGCTCCAGTTGCCTGCAGTCATATTTTTTAAAGATGAGAAACTAATTAGTAGCATTATCAGCATAACTTTATCAAAAATTCTTTATTTTTCCCAGGCTGGAGAATGAAGTGCACAGGGAAAACGTTGACTTTAACAACATAATAAAGGACCCTCAGTGGATTCTCAGAATAATAACAAGATCAATAGCAAAAGCAACAAAAATAGGTAAGGTAGGTTTCCCTTTTTCTGCAGTGGTTGGTGACAGAACTGAGGCACCTGGTATCTGTCCCTCTGCCTTTGGCCAGAAATAGAAAGACCTTAATTTAACCCCACCTCAGTTTACTGAAAATATGCAGAGCTTACCTTGGGGTATAGAGAGATGTGAGGGCAGAAAGGACAATTCCTGTAGGAGTCAAGGTAAGAGGTGAGAAGAGGTTCCTTGAGCAAACTACCCTCAGGGTTGCATTTTGGGGAGAACAAGCTTGTTGAAAGCTGGGGAATGAACCTACACCCATGGGCACAGTTCAGGTGGTCTAGGAAACCTGAAGAATCAAACCATTGGTGTAGATGCACATTCAGGCTGAAAAAAACCCCAAACCAACCAGTTAACCAAAAAACCCCCAACAAACCATAAAAAGAAAAAGTTGTTTCTCCTCTGTCCTGCCGTTGGCTGGGAGAGAGTTAATTTTCTGACTAGCAGGGGGTACAATGCTGTGTTTTGGATTTAGGATGATAAAATGTTGATAACACACTGATGTTCTAATTATTCCTAAGTAATGCTTACTCTAAGTCAAAGACTCCAGTTTCCCAGGCTCTGCCAGTGAGGTGGTCAGGACAGATAACCCAAACTGGCCAGAGGGATGTTCTATACCATAGGACATCATGCTCTGTATATAAATTGGGGGAGAGCTGGCTGGGGGGTCCAATCGCTGCTCAGGGACAGGTTGGACATCAGCCGGGAGGTACTGAGCGGTGGTATTTCGCATCACTTTTCCTTCTTGTGTTTATTCCTCTCTGTCTCTCTCTCACTCTCTCTCCTTTTCATTATTATTATTATGCCAGGGACATGCTGGTTTGTGCTGAAATTGTATCCCAGTTGTTCATCTTGACTTTTCATTTTGACTCTAATACAGCTACAAGAAAAAAACAACATCTTCTGGCCTCCACTAGTCGGGATGGTCTCTTCCCTGAGACCCCTAAGGGCCAGGCTTTGCACCTGAAAGCCAATTCAATATAAAGGCCTGTCTTAGTTTGAGACAGTGAGAGGGATTACTTATCAGCACTGGACAGAGAGCTCATTAAAGATGTAAAAAGATTTATTAAAAATAAAAATATGAATAAAAAAATGTATGCATATAAATATGGTACCAGCCACAGGGAATGAAACAAGAACAAAAAAACCCGAAACCATGCCCCCACCCAACCTTAAAAAACCAAAACACCTGAGACCCAGATCCCACCCCAGCCACCAACAACCCAAACCCTAAAAGAAAATTAAAACTGTTGCAAAGGATTCAAGCAGCAAGGCAGAGTGTAGGATCCATCCCCATGCTGTGTGTCACCAGGATCAGGGACTTGCAGCGATCTTCTGCCATGGGAACACAGAACAGCCAAAAATGCAGGGGGCCAGGAATACCAGCACAAAGAAAGCAGCAGGAGGCAACCCCTCAGCTGGGACATGAAAGCGAAGAGGTCCACGGGAACAGCAGGACCCTGGTACAGCGATCCTCCTCTTGGAGCAGTCCCAGGAGAAAAGAGTGTGATCCCAGGACCCGCCGAACTTTTAAAAGCCCCTCAACTCCCTCCTCTTCATTCTATCTCTGCCCAATAGGGAAGCGGCTCCAAGCTGTCAGTCTTGCCTGCCTTCTGCTGGCTTACCTCACCATCATCATGGCAGCCCCCACGTGGCAGAACCTGGGCGCCCGCCAGGTTCATGCAGCGCCACTGCGGAAGAATTGTGCACGGCTGTGCCACCGGCGCCGCATCTGTTGCTGCCGCTGCTGCCGCTGCCCACTGTGCCATGGCCCCAGCTCTGCCCCTAGCTCTGCCCCGGCTCTGCCCGCCACCATGCCCATCACGTTGGCAGATGGGACTACAGGCACGTGCCACTGCACCCGGCGCGGCTTTCTCTGCCTTGGATCCCACTCAGTCAGCACTGCTCCTCCTGAATTCACTGCGGGAAAGAAAATGGGAAAGATTCAAAAACAGGTCTTCTAATATACATATTAGAAGTCTGTTCCTGGGTACTTAAACCATGACAAGGCCTTAGACAACTAAATCCATAATTAGACTGACAAAGCACCCCTCTCCCCTCCTCTCCCAGTCTTGCTGAACTCGGGGGTTGAGCCCACCTCTCTTCCAGGAGAGAGGAAATGAACAACTTCACAACGAGGAGAAGTCTGCTGCAAATAAGGAAAAACCTCTTCTAACGGTCATTTGCGTTTTTTCCCAGGCACGAACCCACCATCTTGGGCTTGCAGGAGATTTTGTATGTGAGGCTTCAGCAGAGTATAAAAATCGATGCCTTCTAGCATGTCTCCCACACATACATCCTGCAGATGACAATTCCATCACTGGGTGATATGGCAGAGGGCCTGGGTGGTGCAGAACATCCCTTCCCAGTGATGGAGGCCACCCTGGACAACCTGCAGCCACCACAAGCAGCTCAGGGTCTTGTGTTCACAGAGCAGGACATGTCCTGGCAAACAACTATTGCTTGTTGGCTGTGCAGAGCAGGTAGTTTTTGTGTATCTATTCACAGCTAGAGGAAGGGCAGGAGAAGGTGTTTTCCTCACTGAAGAGTGAAGTGCTATTTCTCCAGAGGGTTTCCTCGTGCAACATTCAGACGCTCAGGTTTGGCTCATCTTCTTGTGAGCCCAGAGCAGGATGCTCAAAAATCCTAAAAATTCTGACCAAAGAGCTCATGCTGTGATCTTCAGTTAAGTTCAGAAGGAACTTAGCATATTTAAACTGATCCTGCCACGCACATTTCCCACAGATAAGAGGTCTCTTCCCTGGGAAATGAGTCCATGGATGGTTGGGTATTGCCTGGGTCACTAAAGGTGTTTTTGCCTAACTGCTTTCAGGCAGCAGAAGATTTGCTGTGCTGGCTGAAATCTGTGTAGCAAAGTATGTCTTTAATCTGTGCCACATTAGCCATGGCCACGAGGCTTTTTTTTTTCAGGGCACGAATGGCAGGATATCAGGGCAACCCACAGAGCCATGCAGTCAGTGGAACTGACTTTATCTGCAGGGCTGAGGGGGAAAAAAAGTACTTCAGCTCACTGTCGTGGGTGTAAAAAATGAANCCAGAGCGTCCCTACCCCAAACGAGGGCCCTGGAAAAAATTTATTTATTTGATTTGTCTGTTTTGTACTTTGTTTGTCGGGTTTTGGTGTTTTTGCGCAAAATAAACTGTGATTGTTTGTGTGTTCTCTTCATTTTTGGGGTGTGTTTGTGACTTCTCTCAGAGTCTCTGCTCCAAAATCACTGAATTTGTGGTAAAACCACCACACTCACAGATTTGTATAATGGCTTTTATTGATCTAAAGAAAATAGATTGTATTTTTTGGGAGACTCACCTGAGCTACCTTTTTGGTAAAGTAAGAGATGCCAAATGCATTAAATACAAATAATTTTCTCATCCCTGGAAGTGTTCAAAGCAAGGTTGGATGGGGCTTTGAGCAACATGGTCTAGTGGAAGGTGTTCCTGCCCATGGCAGGGAATCGGAACTAGATAGTCTTTAAGCTCCCTTCCAACACAAACCATTCTTTGATTTTATAAATTATTTTTATTCTAAGCCTGAGCTGATTACAACCACAAAATCAGAAGGTGGGATTCCATAAAAGTGAGATTTGGGAGGCCTGGGTTAGCTATTGGCCTTTACCATCTCTTTCTGCTCTTTACCTGACTCATCTTTTTGGATCCCAGATTCTCTTCCCATCAATCTGCAGGGTGTCTTTGGGCTCATCTCTGTGCTGCTGGTGCATTGCAATAAAAACACTTCAAGTCCAACAGTATTTTTAGAAGTGGATTGAATCTGAAAACAAATGATGGCATTTCCCAACAAATAACCTTCTTAAATATTTAATTTGAACTTGTTGAAAACATTTTGCTTTGAACTGTTCCTGACTGAAAGAGGTCAGTCCTTTTAAAAATTCTATTTCTATGTTTTTTCTAAAAATTTCGCATAAAAATAATTTTCAGGTTAGGGAAATTGCTTTTGTAAAATTTCAACTACTATTTGTGACCCTGAAACAGCCACTTCTGAGCTGCTTTTCACCGTGGCTGCAGATGGCTGGGTGGCAGATGTGTTCTCATCTGACAAGTGGCTGAATTTTAGTAGCAGAGTGAGAGATCCCCAGTAGCCATTAAAGTCAACGTTCATCACCAGTTACTTTATTCTAGTGGCTTAGAGAGTGTAATTTTCATTTCTTGAAGAAGAAACTGCTGTAATCCTGTGTCTCCTCTGTCATATGAGTGTACTGGAGATTCCATTAATCACTGTAAGTTGCTGAGAGATCATAGGCAGAAAAACACTTGAAAGAGCAAAATGCTCTAAACATTAAAAACTTAAACACGGAAAACTCAAAATCACTGTAAAAATCAACTTCAGAATTGAAAGTTATAATTATTTAATACTGCATGTAACTGGGATCTTATGGACGGAAAAAAGAGCAGATTCAACTTCTAATGTCTCACTGTATTTGGTTGATTGCTGTCTCCTAGCTCAAGCTAATGTCATCTGAGATGTACCATTGAGAAGACATCAAAAGTGGCATTCTGGTCAAAAGAGACCAAATCCAAATCCAAAAAATCACATCGAAATTCACAATTTCAGCTTTAGGCAGCAATACTGCAAAACACCACAGTGAGGGGACTTGGAAAAGCCCTCCTAATCCTCAGCTTTCTGGCTGGAAAATACTTTTTAGAAATTTCATTTCCATATTGAAAAGATCCATATGGAGTCAGGAGGCAGTGGGCAGCACCAGAACTCCTGATCTGAGGGGTCTTTTTCCAGGAGAAAAATGAGGATAGTATCTGGAGGCTCAATGCCTCATTTCAACACCCTCATCCAAAATCATGACCCAGTCCTAGTATTTGCGAAACCCCTATGGGAGAAGCTGGACAATGTTTGAGGTTTTTTAGTGTTTTGTTTCAATTTTTTTAATTGCCTGCCCCTTGCTTATGGACTGAGCCTCGTTCAAACATGTTTGTTATTCTGAAGAATCTGCTAAATGGCTTTGTTCAACCACCCCAAGCCCCCTTGGATTCAACTCCTGTGGTGTTCCTGAGTGCCAGGCACCAAGCACAAAGTGCACCATTTGTGCTGTGTCATCAGCTTCCTCTGTTGCTGGGGATTATTGCTTCTCCATGGCTGGATGCTTCTATCTTTTAAAGCAGAACCATCAGGAATAAAGAATGTCAAATGAGAAATGAACTATGAAGGACAAATATTTCAATTTCTGCACAAATAACCTGTCCTTGGATAATAGTCTATATAAAAAAAAACTCATAAATTTTCAAGTACCTGGATATGCAAAACACTGTTTTCATATTTATTTATGAAAAATAAAGGCAATTCCTGGCCTGAAATCGTCAAAAAGATCATTGTCTTATCTAATATGGTCTCCTCTGCAGGAAGCCTATTGTTTCCACCCTGTTTCCTGCTTGAGGTTTTGTCAGGTTTCAACTTCTCTTCATGGCTGGTTCAACCATGCAAATGAATTCCTACAACTCCACATGACACATCAGTTATTAAAGATTACACTGGCAGGTCAGGGGAACTTAAAAGATCATGTTTGTGTCAGGATAAGCCTGAGCACAGGTTTTGTGCCATCAGCTTGGTCGAGGTGGCCTGTCCTGTAAAGATTGAAGCATTTTCAAAGATTGCAGGTCAGTCAGACCTGATCAGCAAAAATATTGAAGTTCTTTGTCCCTGTACTTTGGAGTGACTGATGACAGGTTGGTACAGGAGATAAAAAGATCTGTCTGGGGCTCTGGCTAATTAAGGATTTACTGCTGCATCTTGTGCACCAAGTTCCAACAAGGGCGAACACAACATGTGGTTAGTTTGTGACATTGGTTTTCTTTGTCATACATAAATAGCCAGAATTAAGCTTAAAAAAAGATAAAGCAATGATGCTGGGAATAATTAAATCACGCTGAAGTAGAGGCTGGTAGCTGTGTGACACTGCTACTGCTGAACTGAGTTTGGTCATTTATGATTTGTAAATGCAAATACTGCTGACTTTGGGAGCCCTTTATAAAGAGACCTGTTGATTTTTGTCAGAATAATTTGAAAGAATAATACAGATAGATTTTGAGCAGCTGGACTAAAACACAGTTTTACCTGGCTCCCAGGCACAGAATGATGCTTCTGAAAGCTGCACTGCAGGCTCACATTTGAATGAGGTTCTTGTCTGGGAACAGATCAAAGTAATTTCTCATTTTGCCATTTGTTATCCAATTGTGTGAAACCATTTTTCATGTTTTAATTCACTCTGCATTAACAGGGTGTTCATATTTCTGACCCTCAGGCCATATCCTGCCTTACTACTTTCACCTCTTCAAGGAAAGAAGTATGAGTAAAATCAACTTCTACTCTAACAATGGGGGACATAGAAAAGGCATGTTCCCACCTCTGTAAGCCTGGATGCTTTGTGTTTGTTGGGAGTTGTGTTTTCTGCCTGGGGAAGAACATGCCATTTTATTGCCCTCAGCCCTGGTGTATCAGCACAACTCAGGAACTGGAACCTTTTCTATCTTCCATATCATCTTAAAGATTTAATCATTAATTTCTAATTGTAGGACACGTGGTATAATCCCACTGCTGTCAGACTGTGCTCTTGCTTACCCATGTGTATCCTTCAGGAGACACTTTATTGCTCTTGATGGATGAGGGAAGCCTATCTCATCTTGACTTTCAGATTCTAAACTGCATTTACAGCCCTTGAAGATGAGAATCTGGAGAAGAAACATTTTGCTAGTAAACAGAGCAAATGAACATACAATAGACCTTTGAGACACAGTAATCCCAGAAACCTATGACACTATTAATAATGGGTCCTTTTCAAAGTGAAGCCACACTTCATGCCCCAAAGCCTCCAGAATTATGTTTGGGTAAACTGCAGACATCCCATTCCTAGGAGGGCAATAGCTTATATCTTCCATTTCTCTGATGCAACCAATTTTTTTTCCCTTTATCAGAGATGGATATGGTTCCCTTAAGGATCCTCATTTAAGTAGCTTCAATCTTTTTCCACTTTACACTTATTGATCTTCTGGGCAGAATGAGTATTCTGGCAAGTGGAAAATTTTAGGGTTCTGCAGTTAGCTTTTATTCTTAGGAAGGACTGTAGAATCACAGAATAGTTTG
The DNA here is from genome assembly GCA_013400695.1 of Neodrepanis coruscans. NCBI lineage: Eukaryota > Metazoa > Chordata > Aves > Passeriformes > Philepittidae > Neodrepanis > Neodrepanis coruscans. The sequence goes on along the minus strand of VYZS01081172.1, from coordinate 5,207 downwards.
TGTTGGAAAGCACATGAAATATCCTCCAGTTCCAAGTTCCAAACCCTGCCATGGGCAGGGACACCTTCCACCAGATCAGGTTGCTCAAAGTCCCAGTGGAGCACATGTGTACACAGATTCCTGGTTTTAATGGCCAATGCAGGGTTTTGACCTGGTCTGTGACATCCCTGGTAAGTCCTCTAACCACACTGGGGAGCTGCCCATCTGCAGTGAGTTTTCTCACACTCAGTTCAAGTTTAGAAAGCAAATCCCAGCTCAACCGCCACGGCTCAGGATCACAAAGCACAAGAGATGCTTCCTCCTCACCCAGGAGGAGGCAATCCTTGGAAGGAGGCACATCAGCGTTGCAGAATCCATCCCTACATTTGGTGCTGCAATGCCCACATCCCGTCTGAGGGAGGGATTTACTGCTGCTGCTGAGTCTTCTGCCCAGAGTTTATAGCTGGGACATTGGGCCACTGCTATAATTGTCAGTTTATCAATTCTCAGTGCTTTGATAGACTGCATTTCTGAAAATTTCCCTTCTTGCTCCACAAGTGTTATTGATTATAAGTGTTTGGATTACAGCTGGAACTGTAATGGACTCATAAGGGATTTTTAATGCTTTTTTATTTTTTTAACCAGACTTGGGGGTTAAGTGGATACTACATTATTCCTTTATTATAGCTCATTATTATAGCTACAATATTATTATTTT
>VYZS01081169.1:51881-67150 GCA_013400695.1 Neodrepanis coruscans | reverse complement strand
GCACCCTGCTTTCAGCTCCAGAGTCCAGGAAAAAAGAGAGCGAGTGCTTCTTCCTGCAGGTTTATAATCCCAGCCCCTTCCTAGAGCACCTTGTGGGTCTCCGGGGCTGATGGGAAAACCCAGGCAGAGGTAACCTTGGTAACCTGGCTACTCCTCCCAGCCGGATGTGGGCACAGTTTTTTTTTTCTTTGTCTTCCCCTGCGGTTTTAAGCCAAACTATTACAACATGTTACAAATCATTCTGCATAGAGAACTGACAGCTTCAAGAGGTTCCGTGGAGAAAAGCGTGTGCAGCCAAAGAAGTTTTTTGCCTATCTGCAAATGCTTTCAGGGCCAATACTAAATTAAAATCCACAGAAAGGTCTATCAGGGAGGTCTATCACCTAGGATCACGTATCTCAGATATAAATCTATACTAATTAAGAGTATTAATTTAAGAGTTGGTAAGAGTTGTTAAGAGCAGTTAAGAGTATTAGGAGTAGAATTATAGAGAAAAACAGCTGGTGCTGATGACCTGACACCTACTTCCATCCCCAATAATATTTATTTTTATTCTGGATTAGTCCTAGATTGGTCCTGTGGTCTAAATTCCCATATACAGATAAGAGTAAAATCTTAAAGATTTTCTTCTTGGTTGTTTTTTTCCCAAAAGCAACCCAGTTTATTCACTCTAAATATTTACCAGAACAATAAATGGACCCACAAAAATAGTTCCTTTGGTAGTGTACTTCTGATTGCAACTAAAAACATTGTGGGAATAAGCTACAGACAATATGCAGAAAGATGTATGTGTATGAAGTCTATCAAAAACAAATAGTTCAGCAAAGTCACTGAAGCTAAGACAGAGTATGTTGCACTGAAAAGTGTGTCTTAAATTTCATAATAGTTGTAGCATCGTGGTTTGGTGTTAAGAAATTAATTTCTCACCATTTAGAGTCACAGCACATTGTAATTTTCTGGAAATTGAGGTGTGCTCTCAATTACCTAGAAAAATGTTTTTATTAAACCTTTCAACCTTATATTAAACCTATATTTAACAATTTTTTTCGTGTTAATTAAAGATCTATCTACATTGATGTATCACAAGCATGGTTAAAACAGAAAGCAACAAGAGGGTCGATCATATGAACAAGAAACCACGGGATGGAAAAGGCAATTTGCTGTCTCACTTGGCTTGTTCATGTTAAGGTTCTAAGGGCCCTACCAGGTTGGACTAGACCTAACACCCCTTTTGTTATGAAACACAGGTTTTTTTTCTTGCTCATTTGTGTTTTCTACTGATTTTTAAATTGTAGAGAGTGTAGTAAAACATATGTCTCATTAGCCTAACTTCGTAAGTGATAACCTTCTAAACCAGAAATTTATACCTTTAATCCACTGCTTACAGAACTGAAAGCTCTTTTGCCTGGGGCTCATGCTGCTGTCACTGCCCTGCTATGAGGCACTTCAGGGCACTTCTGTATGCCTAGCACTTGCTTAAGTGTCCTGTAAGAAAGTCTATTTGCAAATTTCCTCTCTTGCCCTCATATTATTAGCCACTAAGTCTTTAAATCAGGTTGTGATACTCATGTTCTGGGGAAAACCTGTTGCCTAAAAGAGTTTCCCTGGGAGAGCTATGAGACATTTGCACATTTTTTAGAGCATATAATGAGAAAACCCAGGAGTCTTTTCAAAATGCATGAAGTGCTGCTTAGTTCTTCTTTGCTTCTTTCCCCATGGGCTTGTTTTGTACTTGGGGATTCTTTAGATGGCATTTTTCCCCTCACTAGCAAAACACACATTTTATTCCTTATGTCATTTCATGTGCAACAAATAGGCTGATCTTCACAAAATGAACATTGCTACTGATTTCACATGTAGCATAGATATTTGAATATGTGTAAGAGCAGCTTTAGACCATCTCAAGTGCCTGATTTTGGAATAATGGAAAGTGGCAACATTTTTTCAACCAGCTACGTTTGCATTTTCATCTTTCAGAAATTATGAGAAGGAAGCTACATTCTATCCTCTGCCAGTGGCTGGAAAAATAAAATTTGTTATTGTATCAGAACCAAAGAAAAGCTTGAAATAATTTGTTAGCTTTAGTCAATGCAGCAAGAATTTCCATATCTATATACACATTTATAAAGCCTGTGGGCTGGATGGATCTTGGAAGAACTGTGTTCTAAACCTGACAGCTCCTTGTGTTTACCATGGAAACATGGCTTTCATCCTTCTTCTTCCCACTTGGTATCTGTTTTGTCAGAATACAGCTTTTGCTGTCTAACAGCAAGGGAATATTTGAGCTGGCTCAGAAACTTCTGGTGCTATAGCACCATAGCAACATGAATAAATATAAAAGTGTCAAGGGTTGTATCTACACTTGCAAAGTGAAGACCTGGGTTTCATCTTTTCCTTCTTTTTATCAGCATACATAAGTCAGTGCATTCAAGTAAAATCATGAAGGTGAAAATGAAATCAGGGATACAATCATTAGTTAGTACTTGGCAATAGGTTAGTGTAGAAAATTATTTGCAAATCAGAGTTGAAATTCAGCCCCAAGGATCACACCATGTGCCTGAGAACATTGTCCAAATGATTCTTGAACTCTGTAAGGCTTGGTCCTGTGATCACTGTGGAAACCTGTTCTAGTGCTTGACCACCCTATGGGGGAAGAGCCTGTTTCTAATATCCAACCTAAACCTCCCGAGTCAACTTTATGACATTGCCTCAGGACATGTGACTAGTGACCACAGAGAAGAGACCAGTGTCTGCCGCTCCTCTTCCCCTTGTGAGGATGTTGAAGACTGCAATGAAGTCTCACCTAATTCTCTTCCAGGATGAACAGACCAAGTGTCAGCTGCTCATTTTGACTTTCCCTCTAGATCCTTCATCATCTTCATAGTCCTCCTTTGGACACACTCTAATAGATTTATATCTTTCTTGCATTTTAGTACCCCAAACCTCACACAATATTCAAGATGAGGCCACTCCAGTGCAGAACAGAGTGAGACAATCATCTCCCTTGACTGGCTGGTGATGCTTTTCCTGATGCCCCCCAGGACACGGTTGGCCTTCCTGGCTACGAGGACACTGCTGACTCATATTCAGCTTGCCATCAACCAGGACCCCTCTCCAGCATCTCATTCACCAGCTTGTATGTACATCCAGAATTGCCCCTGACATGATGGAATAGATTTACAATCCAGTGAATGAAGGCCTATCCTCTGGCATTATAAACACTGCACTGATTAATTAATTATGCTGTTTGGACCTCATGTGACCAAATCATTGTGAAACTTGTGGGCTGTGTCTATTAGGGCTCTCCACTACTATTTAAAATAGTGAATTAACATTTCTTTAGAATGATGGTATTAGTTGCTATATGTTGTGCTAGTTGCATCTTTCATTATTACCTTTCCCTTAGATATCCTTCCAGTTCAGTGTATGACTTAACAACAAAATCATAAGCTAACATTTAAGCTGTTTATTGAGGACTGCTTCAGGTTGTTCATAATGATAGAAACCATTACAAGCAAAACCAGGCACTATTTTAACACTCACTGTTCCTTCCTTCCTTCCTATTATAAACATGGTTACAGACTTCACAGCTTCTAGCTGCATGGGTTAGCTATTGGTGAACATCATGATGAGCAGGAAACAACATGCAAAAAGGCATGAAACCATGAAACCGAGATAAGAGGTCTGATCACAGCAAGGTAATTAAGTAACAGTGAAACATTTTAGAAGTGATGACTTCATGGAAACAGGGAAGATCCTAGTCCAGATTGATCCTCCCATGTTTCAAATGCCTATACAAGGGGAATGGGTTAGCTACCCAGTTCCTACAAAGTCCCTTTACAGTCAGCCAGTGGAGGAAGACGACTGACACCCTCAGTAATTGGTCAGTGCTCTGAGACATGAACACCTTGTCTGAGTCACCCAACACACACCATGGTGTTCTCAGTACTTCTGGAGGCAGCTTGTTCTCCAGAGTGTGATCAGTGGGAGATAGTGAAATAGACCCACAAAACCATCAAAAATGGGCCTCTGAGACTTCGGTAAGATGGTAATCTTGTCTCTGGTTGGTAGTCAAACAACACTGCTGAAAAACTCCACTTTTCTTGATCTGATAAGATTTTTGTTTTGACTGTAGGGCCAAAGTATTAATTTGCCAGCTCCATGATCTGTGAAGGTTCCTGATTTTGACAAAAGGTTGAGGATAACCTGATCCATTAAGTGTATAATCCGACCTTATGATTGTAAACACCAGACATAATCACCTAATTCCCTTCAGATCTGTTTGCAATTTGTTTTGGGGCAATTTATTCTCCTTCTTCCCCTTGATTGTGAAATGAAAGAAATTATAATTCACATGAAATATTTATGGGTCATGCCATCTTCCTTAGAAGCAATTTTTCCAACATATATGAAATCAAAGTTATTCAGATACTAGTAAGATAAAAAGAGAAAGTAAAGAAGAAATGGAAAGAAAATCACTTGCTTTTAAATGTGAGTGGAGAAAAATACTACAAAAACAACCCTAATCTACAAAAGTGCTAAAAAAATAGCAAGAATGAAGGTTCCTCCATTTCACATTATTTTTCCTATATTCTAGAGTTTCTTTAGAATGTACCTAGCAGAAATGAAATGTCTCCATACTCAGTGGAAGTGTAATGAGCTTTTCAGTCTTTTAGAAGTTCAAAGCAAAACAAAAGACCAAAACAAACAAAAATCTCAGTGATTTCACCCTCAAACTTGACTTTCACTTACATAAAAAAAAACAACCAAAAAAACCCCAAACCTACAATGCCCTAAGTAATTCAAGATCTACCAACTTTTGGTATTAGAATACCCATTAAAATTGCAGAGAAACTTCATGACAGAAATTGAGATTTCTTTTTTTTTTTTTTTCGCAGTTGGGAGGTCTTTTCCTGCATTATATTATACTTGGATCATTTTTTCCCTCCTTTTTTCCCCTTCANAAGAAGAAATGGAAAGAAAATCACTTGCTTTTAAATGTGAGTGGAGAAAAATACTACAAAAACAACCCTAATCTACAAAAGTGCTAAAAAAATAGCAAGAATGAAGGTTCCTCCATTTCACATTATTTTTCCTATATTCTAGAGTTTCTTTAGAATGTACCTAGCAGAAATGAAATGTCTCCATACTCAGTGGAAGTGTAATGAGCTTTTCAGTCTTTTAGAAGTTCAAAGCAAAACAAAAGACCAAAACAAACAAAAATCTCAGTGATTTCACCCTCAAACTTGACTTTCACTTACATAAAAAAAACAACCAAAAAAACCCCAAACCTACAATGCCCTAAGTAATTCAAGATCTACCAACTTTTGGTATTACAATACCCATTAAAATTGCAGAGAAACTTCATGACAGAAATTGAGATTTCTTTTTTTTTTTTTTTTCGCAGTTGTGAGGTCTTTTCCTGCATTATATTATACTTGGATCATTGTTTCCCTCATTTTGTCGCATTCATGACAAAAATGCTAGCATTTCCTTCTCTAAACAAAACATTTCAAAAGAAAGAAAAGAGACTACAGAATGCTTTTAATGACCTTGTGCTAACAGAACTATTGACATTTATTAGTCACTAAACCCATCATTGGTGCTCTTCTTCCCTTTTGATAATATTTTCTATTTTTTATGAACTTGCTTCTTTTTTTCTAGTCTGAAGAATTTTCTATGATGTCTCAGTCTGAGATGGTGAGAGGTTTCTCTAATCACCACTTGGATAAGAGCTTGTTAGAGGAAATGCAACAAGATTTATTTTAAAAAATAAAAATATGAATGAAAATGTATATATATATATATATATAAAATGGTGCCAGCCACACCTCCTCCACACCCAAAAACCGCACCTCCCACACACATGAAACTGCACCCCAACACATGACTCCAAGAACCCAAACACCTTGGGACCCAACCACCAAAAAAAAAAAAAATCCACCCCAAACCCTAAAATGGAACAATTGTTGAAACTGTAACCAGAAGGATTCAGGCAGTAAGCAAAGTGATGAGTCTGCTGCCTCTGCTGTGTAGCCGGAGTCAGGAATTTGCAGCAATCCTCTGCTGTGGGGAGCGTGGAACAGCCCAGGATGCAGGGAAAGGTCTGGAACCTCTGGGAACCCGGCTGGAGACTCAGGCGACAGACCATGGCAGGGACAAGGAAAACAGGTAGTCCAAAGGAGGTGGATGAGACTTGGCACGCACCACCTTAATTCTCAGCACAGCCCAGGGAAGAGAGAGAGCAAGCCCGAGCCCACTAGCCCTTTTAAAAGCCTCTCCAACTCCCCCCACCTTCCTTCCAACTTTGTCCAATCGAAATGCAGCTCTGAGCCATCCATCTTGCTTGCCTTCTACCCTTTTACATCACCAGCAATGGCAGCATCCATGCTGACCACAGCCTGCACTTGGCGGTGGTGTGGGCGCCTGGGACAGTGTGTCATTGCTCCGGAAGAAATCCTCACAGGCGCACGCGTGTCCACTCTGCAGTCTGGGTGACCGGAGAGCAGAAGCACATGTGGGGCCACATCCCTCTGCCACCACAGTGCTGCAGACACATGTCCCCCCATAGCACTGCCTGCAGTGGTTCTGCTCCTGCTGGGCCATGATCGCAAATCGCTGCCACTGGTGATGGCGGCTGCCCAGGACAGCGCCCTGCAGCCCAGAACTCCCAGGCTCAGGTGATCCATCAGGCTCCGCCTCTCCAGTAGCTGGGACTACAGGCGCCCACCACTGTGCCCAGCAGTGCTGTTGTCTTGACATCTTTCCAGCACCATCTCTCCTGAATTCACTCTGGCAAAACAAAAAATAAAATGAAAAGGATTCAACAAAAATACATATCAAAGGTATTTTCTGGGCACTTAAACCATGACATATGATTCTCATACAAATAAAAACAGCTGATTTTTTTTCCTTAGGAGGTAAGCTGTCTTAGGGTAAACTTTGTTGACAGCACAGTAGCATTAAGGTTTAGAAAAAATTAAATCACAAAGGATGACAAGCTTAATGGAAGTTGGAGATCAAACAAGTGAAGGAAAGCTGATATTTTTTGAGCTGAACTACTAAAATTCTCAAGAGCAAAAAAAATAAGTGTATGTACAGGGCAAGAAAACTTAGTTCTGGATAAGTCTTCCACAGAAATATTTTATGTTCTAAAATAGAACAAAATCTCCAAAATATTTGTGGACTGAATTCACCTGTAAACATGTATGTTAAAGTCTTCAGTCTGACAACTCCCTTCACTGTTTCCTCACCCACAACCGATACCATTAATCCTGAATAACAGTTGCAGATTTAATTCTATTAGTGGTACCAATTCTGCAAGCAAAAGGTGCTCCAAATTAATCCTAGTATTAGGCAGAACTCCTCATCATGAAAAAATAGTAAATAAGGGAACAAACTCAGGTTTATTAGGACGTAGTAGAAAGTAGGACCTTTCTAACAGTGCAAAGCTGTTGATCTAAGGCTTGCTTACAGTAGCTGCTTTTCTAGAAAGAAGTCAGAGAAGTTAGTCAGGGAGGATTTCAGGTCTATAAGCTGCATCAAGGCAGACTGAAGAGTTTGATGGGTTTGCAGTAATATCACGTTTTCCCTACACAGGGCGGACTAATGGCAAATATTGATCATGGCTTAGGTTCTTCATGTCCTTCAGAGCTAGAGATCAAAAGCAACATACCTGTGTTAAAGAAAGGAAGTGACTAAGGCTGAGGACTTAACTAGTCTCAATGATGGAAAACACCTGCCCTTTTGTTAGCTGTGACACTGCATGTCTTTTTCTTTTGATAGCTCAGGTAAGCATAACTAAATGCAGCCTGAAAGGATGCCAGTAATTGATTTGGGGCACTGTAGAGTAGGCTGCCTATTTTTAAGCTGCTTTTATTTTAGGTTCATAATACAAATCTATGCTACTTTAGATGTATTTAAAGTTACCAAAATATATAGAGACTATATATAAGTAGCTGAATTGCTTGCTGGTTTAGACAATGTCTTGCTACAACTTTAGATGCAATTTAGAAATGCTGAGATCTGGTGACTTTCTAGCTCTGTACGTTCTTGAACAATGCCTGCAGTAAAATGCTGCAGAGTGTTGTTACTTCCCCATGGAGTACTGCACTTTCGGATGTCTCGAATTCCTGAAGACTGGGAGCGATGCACGCCAAATGCTCCAGAGAGAGCTGTGTCATGTGGAGAAAAGGGGAAAAATTCCTTTACTATCAGACTCAGTTTTGGGATAGTCTAACAAACACTCAAAGGACAAGAGGACAGACAAGACTATTTAGAAACTAGCAATGCCATAATGCAGTGGGTATGACAGGCTGAGACACACAGGCTGCTCTATGTTAAGATTTTCCTCCTCGCTCTTTCCAAGATCTCAGGAGCATGAATTCAAGGGCCTTATATGTTTTCTGGTCACCATATCCTGTAGCAACCTTCACCACTAGACACAGTTCCTCTAGTATGCCAAAAGATCAGAAAATAAAAATTTAGTAAGGAAGAGCAAAAAAAGGTTGTACATCACAGCTGAGTTTATTTGACAATTAAAGCAGATATATCTCATAATGAAAAATTACATTAAAAAGCTATAAGTAGCATAAATATTTTAAAAGTACTTAAAAGTCAAAGTTGAGGTCTCAAAACCAATCTCAGTTCTTCTCTGAAATACTTCAGGGTATCTTACTTTCACACAACCTCTTACCTGGTTAGAGGTCGGCAAGAATCTTTCTTAGCAAACTATATAAGCATATTCTGTTATTTTTGTTTCTTGCACATCTTTCTTTAGTGTGATTAGTGACCTTTGTCAAGCATAGGTGTAAAAGTGTAATCGCTTGAGCTTAATACACTACTGTACAGAAGGATTTGATTACAGTGATCATGTACAGTTTCTCAAGTAAAGGAACAGATATGCAATAGAATGATCCTATTAATAATAATCAGGACTGAAGAAGTCTAGTTTTAAATTTAGTGCACTGAAATCAGATGAGAAGAAGGAAATGTTTCATTTTTCCCCTCTCAATTTCCAGAAGTGATTTCTTTATTAGAGAAAGTATGTTTTAACCAAAGGATCAGCCTGCTACATTAGTTGTCCAAGTATTGGAGCAGAACAAATAATCTCAATGATATGGTTTACTTTGACTAGGAGTGATATGGAATGCTGACTAAGAATTTTGGATCTAAATCTTTACAGAATGAACTGACAAAAACACAGAACAATATTAGGTTGTGAGTGGCACCAAGTAGCATTTATTATGTGTTTTTGTTTTTCTTTTATTTAATGAAACATGAACAACTTAGACTTCAATAAAGGATGTAAGATTCAAACTGTTAAAACAAAGAAAAAGATTTTTTTCCTCAAACCTTAAAATTTCTTTGCTAATTGGCCACATTGGTCTATGTTATGCAGGCCAAGGAGAGGGGATTTTGCCACATAACAGAGGCCAAATTAAAAAACATAGCCGCTGTGCGTCAAGGGACTTTCTAGAATGTTGTTGATTTCTGTTGAATGTCTCGTCTGTCCCACTGTTTGGCGCCAATTAAAATGTCCTTGTTTGGACACTAGGGGTGTTTAAAGCGATGAGAAAATGCAATAGAAAATCAAAACCAAGGTTTAAAACACCCTCTTCCCTCCCCAGAAAACCCCTAACCCCCCGCCCCATTTCCCCAGAAGAGGGGAAAAAGAAGTAAAGAAAGGGAAACATGTTTTAACTGCTGGAAACTTCGTTTCACCCCATAACAAGTAGTTTCTTACTCTTTCATTTACAGTTTTTATTGGATGAGAGTTCTCTTACTTGAAAATACAGCTGATAATAGTAAAAAAAACTTCTGTACTAAGCAGAAAAATTTTTCTAGAGTTCTCTAGTCAGAAATAAGAATTCTTGTGGGAATCATGTTAATTTTTGGCCGGATTGTAGGTTTTGGTGGAATGAGTAACAAAATTATATTTAGTCTGTACTCTTATGTGAGCACAGCATATAAATTTGTGGACCTCAAAATGCTTTGTAAGCATCAACCTAGTAGTTTTAACAATACTAATATAAGATGCAAACTTTGATGTCTCACAGATTTCCCTTGTTACTTCTTAGGAGCTGCTGAAAGTTTGAAACTGTCTTATAGAATCAAAGAATCATTTATGTTGGAAAAGACCCTTGAGGTCATCAACTATTAACTCAGCACTGTCAAGTCTGGCTCTAAACCATGTCCCTAAGAGCCACATCTGCATGTGTTTTAAATACCTCTGGGGAGACTGACTCAACCACTTCCCTGGGCAGCCTTTTCTAGTGCCTGACAAGCCTCTCCATGAAGAATTTTTTTCCTAATATTCATTCTGGATCTTCCTTGTCACTATTTCTCTTTGTCCTGTCTCTGGTTGCTTGGGAGAAGAGCCTGATGCCAGCACGATCTCCTTTCAGGTATCTGAAAAGAGCAGCAAAGTCTCCCCCAACTCTTTCAGTTACAGTTATGGAGAATTTAAGCCATATTTTAGCCCAGTCACTGAAGTAAGTGAGTGGTAAACCAAGGAATAAGACACAAGGAATAAGATCTCTTCCATCTTGCTTTGCTAGACCTTATTTTCATCAGGATGGAACAGTTCTGTGACTCTGCTCTGGCTTCTCTTTTTTGACCTGCATTGCTTGTTAAAGATTAATACATATAGAATGATGAAAACATAATTTCCTTTGTTGTTATGTCATTCCAGTCCAAGTCTAAATTAGATAGTGCTAAATAACAATAGCTTTGATTCTGTTTGATTTATTTTGTAGGTTTGTGTTTGTTTTGTTTTGTTGGGTTTTTTTTAATAAGTTTTTCCCATTATTGTTCACAATAATAGAGTTTTTATGGGACACATGCATTTTATGACTACTTCAATGGAAAGTCATAGTAGCAGAGGTCTGCCAGCATTAAAGAAAAAGAATTCCTGCTGATCTCAGCTAAGAATCACAATTAAATTAACTGATAGCCACAGATGGTGTGTGTCCAGACACCTGCATATGGAGTCGCACGGGCGGGGCAAGGAAGCTGACAATTAGATGAACACGGCTACACGAAGTACAGTTTGAGAATCTTATTAATCCATTTTCGATAGCCCGATGTTACAGACCAAGAAGAAGCCTGCCGTGCTTGCTCTCTTAGAGGCCCTTCTTACTCTTTTTCTGTGAGAAAGTACAGCTTACCCGAGGAAAAATAAATCATTGCCAACCAGTCTTCGGAAGTCACACACATATCACACCTGCTACAGAGTGATTCTTAGATTCTTAGATTTTAGAATAGGCACTTGTTTATTCCCAAATAGATGAGTTTTCCTAGGTAGTTGAAGTCTCAGGGTACCAAAAATGGGAAACGCAAAAATCACTGGTGTTATGCCACCACAAGCGAAAAGAGAGATAATTTCATCTTTCTTACCAATGCATTGGCTTTTGAAAGAAGAAATTGATTCCTTCTAAGAAGCCATATGTAAAACCCCAACTATTTTCATAGCTTTCAGAACTAGAGTTTCTACTAATATGTTGGCTTTGAAATAAACACTGATTCAGCTTGAGTGAAACTTGGAAATGTGGTAGATAGATGATATAAGGTAGTCAATACAGCTTGACCTCTTTGGAAGTCTGGATTGGCTGATTTCATAAAGACCAAGTGGATGACAGACTTGTCATCATTCGGCAGTCCTGCCACAGCCCTCTGGATAAAAAACTGATAAAATACTGTTCAGATGTGTGTTGTTACTGCTCCTGACTCAGGAAGGATAAACCACAGGTATTTACAGAGGGTTTCCTTAATCCTCAGCTTCAGTATCATGAAAATGGACTTGTACCCTTGCTCTTTCTTTGGTCAATATTAGCTATGAAAAGAGGAGAAGGAACAGATCCGTCATAATTTATCATAAAGCCATGATTTGACCACTCAAAGGAACAAAGAATACAACAGCCTGTCATGTAATTAGGCTCCTCTCTCATTAGGAAAGAGAGATTGGAGAGAACAGCAGGAGTCTTATTTATATCTGAAAGAAGGAAGGAAGGAGCTTCTTCTATTCCTCTTCCATTCAAGAACAATTAAGCATATTTTGATCCCTTGAAAGATCTTTTGTGAAGATGTCCTGCATCTCTGCGACTTCAGATAAAATGTCTGTCAAATGTTTTCATTAAAATAGCTGAAGAGAAAATAATGAGCAGCACAGCCAGCTGGTCTTTGGAAGTCATTGCTGTGGTGGTTATTTTGGGATCATCTCACTCACAAACTGCATAGCAGAGCTGGCTATGTTACAGTACCTTCCCAGTACAATTACACTGACCATTCTGTTGAGATAAAAGGTCATTTGGATACAGAAATACAGGTGGAGTAAAAATCAATTAAGTATTTGGAGGCATAAAATTAAGTCCTAGAAAGGAGTGTGGATAAAGAGCATCAGCAGAAAGCAAAAGGGTTTGATTCAGTTCCTGATTGAATCATTTAACTTCAGCTGAAAGATTTAAAAAAAAGTAGAAAGGAGTCAAAGAGTCTGAACAATTAATGAAATTTGCAAGGACCAGTCTAAAATCAGTGGCCTGCTTTGCATTTGTATAGCAAGGACCTGATCTGACTTTTTTCATGCTCTTAGATTTTTAATTAAGTAGACCTTACAAGCCTTGAATAAATGTGCTGGAGAAGTGAAGAAGAAAGGAGGGATGTGATCAAGAGAATCATGCTTTTAGAATTGTTCACAATCCCTCTGATGCAACTAGTGCTGTGATATGCTAATTCTCATATACTAGTATATAGAGGTGTCGTGGTTTTACCACTAGGAGGTGTGGTACTGACAAGAGAGATCTGATAGAAGCAACAAACACCCAAAAAAAAGAGAAAACAAATAACAAGGTTTATTTTACACACACAGAAAACTGACAATAAAGTGCAAAGACAGACAAATTAAGCTCTTCTGGGTCCAGCGGCTGAATAGGAAAACTCTAGGGTAGTGCTAGGTCTCTGCCGGGGCTCCTGAAAAGGCACCGGGACAATTAAAAAACCACGACCGCCCACCCTCCTTTTCCCCGGGAAGGAATACCACTGCTGATGGAGAGATGTGGTCCTCAATCCGTGCTGCTGTCGCTGGAGTCGCCAATCGGCCCACGCTGAGGGCCCGTGGAGGCGAGTAGAGATGTTATCCCGACCAGCTCCACCGGAAAAAGAGGAAGATGGTTGCCCCTCTCGCCTTTTTATAGGGGACCAATCTTCACACAGGCACAGGCGGCCCCCCGGGTGACTGTTGCCCCCTCGGATTGGACAGTCAGTGCCCAGGAACTGCTCCTAGCGAAAGGCTCCATGTGCATGCCCGGGGGACGGAGGGGAGGTGGAGGTGGGGATCCGCTGCCTCTCCCTTGGCCCCAGGAATCAGCGAGACCTGCTGCCCGGGGGCTCTAACACCTTTGCCGCTTGCGCGGCGCCGGGCCACCTGCCCGCTGGAGGCCTTCCCATCCCACCCGGAGCCGGTCGCGGCACACCACTGGCACATCCGGGCCCCTGCATTGCTGCCGCAACCCGGGGACAGGGTGGGGGCAACCTCCGCCCGACGGGGTGGGGTTGGGGGAAGGGAAAAAGACCAGTTTTAGCTTCAACCTACAACAAGAGGCAAAAAAACAGCTAAAGCAGATGCAGTTCAGCGCTCATGCCTAAAGCACCTCTTTGCTATGGTTTCCCATGCACGCACTCTTTTAAGTGAAGTTTTCTTACTTAGATCAAGCAGAAAATAGTACCAGAGGCGCAGCCACCCTAACTCTGTTTTAAAAATAATTCGTGGACTAATCTTACCAAGTCTGCTGGTGAGATGAATACAGCCTGGTTATAGGATTCAGGTATCCTAGAGGTCTTCTTCATCTGGTCAATGTTTGGGACCTTTGAGCAGTTCATGTCTCCTGAGCCTTTGTGTGTTCTCTAGTCAGTTTCTGGCAGTGGGTGGAGAAGATTACAAATCACAAAGTCTTCCTTCCTTCCTTCCTTCCTTCCTTCCTTCCTTCCTTCCTNNTTATTATTACTATTACTATTACTATTATTATTATTATTATTATTATTATTATTATTATTATTATTATTATTATATTTTTTAAAATCATTGGCAATGTAAACTTGGAAATACTGTGCTCCCAGAGAGGTTAAGAAATACCAGTTTTGATACTGTTTCAAAATTCCATCTGCTATGAACCTCTTGGAAGGAATCAAGCAGCCAGATTCAGTTATATTTTTTCCCCTTCTGCTTTGTGTTGGACTCCTGGGGATATCTTCCCATAGAGTCTGTTGTTTTCCTAGTTTCTTACTTAGGTGTTGAACCTAAGCTGCTAATGTCCCTGCTGGTCATGTCATTTCAGCCCAGTCCCTTTGTTTTCTCCCATATCTTATCCAAGTAGCAGTAGTTACCCAGACTACTACTACAAGTGGGGTCAAGTAACTTCTTTTAAAAAGGTAACATACATGTGGTCAGTGCCTTTCTTGCCTATATTTTTTCTCTAACATTTCTTCCTCAGTCACCTGCAGAACTCCTACCTCTCAGAACAGCTGGCATTGGTGAGAATGTTCTTCAAGTCTTCATGGAGTCATGACAAAAGTAGCCAAAGGTAATCAGCATCTTAAGTTATTTTAGGACAACAAAGCTTCAGTAGATCTACTGAAGCAAAGAGAATCTTCATTATTGTGACCTGCCTGGAGGCCTAAAAAATAGCATGAGTGAATCTGGCCTTGACGACAAACTTAGCAGTGAAATGAAGAATCAAACAGCCTTGAAAAACAGCTGTGAAAAACAAGCAAGTAATGCAGATGAAACACCTAAGAATGCAAGTGTGAAGTAACAGACCTTTCCCACATTTGATATAAGCCAGTAGACTTGTGATGAACAACTATGTCTACCAATAGAAATATTACATACCATATTGTAAATGTAAAAAAAGCATAACGATAGTCAGTGAAATGATCTTCCTGCACAAGAAAACTGAGTTTGTGTAAGTATTCTCTGTTGGAACTGTAGCGACACTTCATATACTTGAAGTCATAAAATAATAATGTGCAAATAACTAAAAATTCAGTGGGTTCTTATGCCCAACTATAGGGAATGTCAGGTGAAAAAGTAGCATCAAGAACCAGTTACTCACTGCAGATCTCAAATTTCCAGACAAACAGACTCTGCATAGCCTTGGACTGTAGGATATATTCTCTGCAATACAGACCCTTGGGTCCCAGGTTGCTTGATGCTTACAAGAAATTGCTTGTGGCAAGAATTAAATATAACACAAATCTTGAGTATCAGCATATAG
>VYZS01081169.1:40388-51843 GCA_013400695.1 Neodrepanis coruscans | reverse complement strand
CGGGGTGGGGTTGGGGGAAGGGAAAAAGACCAGTTTTAGCTTCAACCTACAACAAGAGGCAAAAAAACAGCTAAAGCAGATGCAGTTCAGCGCTCATGCCTAAAGCACCTCTTTGCTATGGTTTCCCATGCACGCACTCTTTTAAGTGAAGTTTTCTTACTTAGATCAAGCAGAAAATAGTACCAGAGGCGCAGCCACCCTAACTCTGTTTTAAAAATAATTCGTGGACTAATCTTACCAAGTCTGCTGGTGAGATGAATACAGCCTGGTTATAGGATTCAGGTATCCTAGAGGTCTTCTTCATCTGGTCAATGTTTGGGACCTTTGAGCAGTTCATGTCTCCTGAGCCTTTGTGTGTTCTCTAGTCAGTTTCTGGCAGTGGGTGGAGAAGATTACAAATCACAAAGTCTTCCTTCCTTCCTTCCTTCCTTCCTTCCTTCCTTCCTTCCTTCCTTCCCTCCTCTCATGTCAGGGAAACTGGGCATATCAGCTTGAAAGATATCATGGTACTTTTCTTACCTGGATTACCAGGAAATTTGATGTTTTGGGTATATGTGGGAAATGAAGGATCCTATCAGTTTATACCTAATTTAGCCTCATGTTACTCCTTTGTTTTGTCCCTGCATGGGCTATCAGTCAATCCTTTCTGTCTGTCACTGTGGATCCCGTTTTGCAACAGCAGACTGAAAGCTCTCTTTGTGTGCCATGGCTTAGAAAATTGTTTTCTTCAAACCCCTTTCCCTCCTAAGGATCATTGTTCCTTTTGTTCTTATTTCTATACTTTAAAGACCTAGCTTCTCCTAGTTATTTTGCTAAATAATCACAGTTTCTATTTTTTTGGATTGTCTCCCTAAAGTTCCAAGAGGATGAAGAAAAAATACTTCATCAGCAACTATATTGCCAGCTATAGAAGCAGTTGAACAAGAGGGAGATCCAAAGAAGATACCTTCATATTTGTTAGCTCTTCCCCTTCCCCTTACTTTTCCTCTTCTACTTCCTTCTTCTTCCTTCTTCTTTATCCTCCTNTAGGACAACAAAGCTTCAGTAGATCTACTGAAGCAAAGAGAATCTTCATTATTGTGACCTGCCTGGAGGCCTAAAAAATAGCATGAGTGAATCTGGCCTTGACGACAAACTTAGCAGTGAAATGAAGAATCAAACAGCCTTGAAAAACAGCTGTGAAAAACAAGCAAGTAATGCAGATGAAACACCTAAGAATGCAAGTGTGAAGTAACAGACCTTTCCCACATTTGATATAAGCCAGTAGACTTGTGATGAACAACTATGTCTACCAATAGAAATATTACATACCATATTGTAAATGTAAAAAAAGCATAACGATAGTCAGTGAAATGATCTTCCTGCACAAGAAAACTGAGTTTGTGTAAGTATTCTCTGTTGGAACTGTAGCGACACTTCATATACTTGAAGTCATAAAATAATAATGTGCAAATAACTAAAAATTCAGTGGGTTCTTATGCCCAACTATAGGGAATGTCAGGTGAAAAAGTAGCATCAAGAACCAGTTACTCACTGCAGATCTCAAATTTCCAGACAAACAGACTCTGCATAGCCTTGGACTGTAGGATATATTCTCTGCAATACAGACCCTTGGGTCCCAGGTTGCTTGATGCTTACAAGAAATTGCTTGTGGCAAGAATTAAATATAACACAAATCTTGAGTATCAGCATATAGATTAAGATAAAATTTCAGATCTATTATACAATAAAGGAGTGAGGATTCTTCAAGAGGATTAGTATTCATATTTAGGACTCTTCTCATATCCAAGTACTATGCAATGGAACATGTCAGTTGGAGAGCTGAAGGAATATTTATTTTTCATAAAGACTTACTTTTTAACTGAATTAACTGTATTTTGTCAAACACCATAATTTTTAGCTGGCTTTGTAGGTATTTTTTCATTATAGGATGAAACAATCAAAACAAGCATGTTAACAATCACCTACCATGTCACAGATATCTAAAATACATGGGAATTTTTTAAAAATGGAATTGGAGTAATATCAGAAATGCTTATAAATGACAGAAGGCAAAAAAAATGTACCCCAGATACTTCCTTTCTTTGTAGGAAGATGCTGTTAATCTCTTGGAGAAAGATGTGTTTCAAGAAACTTTCGAGTATGGTTTATTTTGGGGCTTGGCTGAAAGACAGTGAATACCTTAATGTAAAACTATCGGTTTTGAAGTTTACAGTTTAAAAAGTGATAAATAGATTTTTGAATGCACAATTAAGAGAATGTTTATATGTAGAAGAATTTACTGTTATTTTAGAAAAAAATGGGGAAAAGAAAGATAATTTGTCCACTATTTGTCCATTATTAATGAACATAAACAGCTATTTGTCAAATTCCAGTAGGGCAGAAACTATGCAGCAAAACTGATATTTCATCAGTAATCATTTTGCATAGCCTCGGACTGTAGGATATATTCTCTACAATACAGACCCTTGGGTCCCAGGTTGCTTGATGCTTACAAGAAATTGCTTGTGGCAAGAATTAAATATAACACAAATCTTGAGTATCAGCATATAGTCAAGCACTTTGTTTAGAAAAGTCCGGATACTATTCACACTGGTAATAATAATCGATAAAGTATTGATTCAAGTATTTAGCAGGGCTATTAAATAATTTATATTTTGCAGCACTTCCTTGACAAGAAAAGCATAATTGGAATTTAATCAAAGGCTAAAGCATGAACTTTACAGAAATGCGGAAATTACTGATGAAGTCTATAGAGAATTACGACAGCTGATACCAGGATGTTTCCCTCTTCTCCAACCCATGTGCATGTCATTGTCCTCCTGGGGCAGAACATGCAGCAGCTAAATAAAAGTTAAAGTCTTTGTGAGGGAGTAGCTGTGGCTCAAATGGGGCTGTAGGATGGACTGGGAGGAAGTTCTGGCCATAGGTGGGTAATAGGGGAAAGGAAAGTAGAGAGATGAGGTGCAGTTGAGAACAGAGGTGCTGTGATGGCAGGGTGGATGAGCACTTTCAGGCCTTTTCAGGCCTTTCAGAATTATGGTCCTATGCATGTCCCCAATGGGTATTTTACTCTTCTCCTGCTCATCCCAGCCCTGTTTGCTGTCCCTGTCCCTCTCCACCAGCCTGGGAAGGGAATATCACAGAATCACAGAATATGCTGAGTTGGAAGGGACCCAAAAGGGTCATTGATTCCAACACTTAGCCATGAACGGGACAACCCAAGAATCACATCATGTGCCTGAGAGCATTGTCCAAATGCTTCTTGAAATCTGGCAGGCTTGGTGCTGTGACCACTTTCCTGGGAAGCCTGTTCCAGTGCCCAACCACCCTCTCGGTGAAGAACCTTTTTCTAATATAAAACCTAAACTTCCCCTGATACTTCAGGCCATTCCCTCAGGTCCTGTCACTGCTCACTACAGAGAAGAAATCAGTGCTTGCCCCTTCTCTTCCCCCAAGAGGAAGTTGTAGATTGCAATAAGGTCTCCCCTCAGTCTCCTCCAGGCTGAACAGAACAAGTGACCTCAGCTGCGTCTCATACGCTTCCCCTCAAAGGTCTTCACCATCTTTGTTGCCCTCCTTCAGACACTCTCTAAAGCTTAATATCTTTCTTATGCTGTGGTGCCCAAAACTGCACACACTATTAAGGTGAGGCTGCATCAGTGCAGAGCAGAGCAGAGCAGGACAATCACCTCCTTTGGCTGGCTGGCAATGCTTTAACTAATGCCCCCCAGGAAACAGTTGGCTCTCCTGGCTGCCAGGGCACTGCTGACACATATTCAGCTTGCTGCCAACCTGGACTCCCAGATTTCTTTCCACAGCACTGCTTTTCAGCATTTCATCCTCTAGTCTGTACATCTGGAGTTGCCTCATCTCCAGTGCAGAATCCAGAACTTCTCCTTGCTGAACTTCATACAGTTGCTGATTGTCCAGTTCTCTAATTTGTTGAGGTCTCACTGCAGGTACTTCTCCTTGGCTTTGGGCACTAGCATCACTGTTCTTTGAAGATGGGACACTATTTCACATACCTAGAGTTTAATATTGCTGATCACAAGAAGCATGATTAGAGCAGATTCTAGGAAACCACTAGCTATGGCAGTAAGGTACTGCACAATGGAAAACATTCTATATTAAAACTGGTAATAGGGTTGTATTGTCATGACCTCTGTGTACCCTTGACTGGACTGCTGCTTCCATGCTATCCATGCTTATTAAACCAAAGCTAGTGAGGTATTTCTTCACCGTGCTGTTCCCAGTGAAATGACACAGTATAAAAGTATAGTATAGTATAAAAGTATTCTTGGAAACAGGACCCTTGCCTGTCATTTTGAGTCTCTGACCAGGTTGAGTCTGATAGGCTCTTGCACACACCACACATGCCATGTTCATGCTTTTGTCACCCGCAAGCCAACAGCTGAGCACATGATGTGAGAAGGCTCTTAGGAAAGGAAATGAACAGAATTTTTTTATAGTCTGGTTTTGTAAAGGCCAGGGGACAAAAACTGAATCAATATCAAATTAATTTACAGTGCCAAGTGAGTTTGGAGACCAGTACACTGCTTTGCAGCTGAAAACCCAAATAATTTTTAAGATTGCTGTATTATAAAACCAAGTAGCATATGGAACCTGAATGAATAGCTGAATTAATATCCTACAGAAATATAGGTAAAATGTAGAAAATATTTTAAGGCTGGATGACTTGCTTTTCATGAAGGGACATTCTAGTTTATTTGGCTCTCTTATATATATTTAGCAAGGCAATTGTCAGGAGTTTTCTTCAGATACCTTATTCCTCCTACTTGGCTCAGAAGAAGAACAAACAAAATGCATCAAGGTTGTGGTTGTAGGATGTGTGTAGGTTGTACGAGTGTGATGAAAAATACTAAAACTTCCTTTCCTTGCTTCTCTCTTAATTTATTTAATATTCTAGAGTATATAGTGGGCCTCGCAAAGACCATAGCTTTAGTCACTAGACTTTATATGATACTACAACAGATGCAAACTTCACTTAAAGAATATGGTTCAGTAAAGCTGCAATTTATTTTAGACAAGAACTAAGAATATAGGTTCCCCTCAAAGAATTTAAAATTGTTTGCCCACCAAAAAAACTTAAACTCCCATTTTACAAGTTTAAAAATGCAAGAATTTTTTATGTTCTGTGCCTTTGAGAATATCACTCTTATTTTGTCACTTTAACTTTAGTAAAATTGCGTTTTGTTTTTATTTGTCATAAAAATTTGAAATTGCCTCTTTTTTATACACTGAATTCTCCTAAGTTTTGATATGTTCATTTCTGTCACCCATCCGTGTGGCTTGTGGTTCTCATTCTAATATGAAAACAAAACAATTTAACTGATGTTTTCATTTTGGTTTTCTGGTTCAATGAAAATGTCTCATAATGAAACAACATATAAAATAATGATGTGATAACTCACAGGCCAATTTAACTTAGTAGTCACCTAATGTATATTGCTGGTTGCTAAAATTCTCTCCCTAAATGAGACTAAGACCCATTTTATCAAAGCTCATCTGTGGGATGATGGCCAGGGTTAACATTTAAAGAAGACTAAGCATTCTAGGGTAAAATGAAGCTTCTTGGGTGAAACACACTTCCTGGATGGAATGAGGTCAATATGATCCTTATACAGTGATAAACATCTGCTGAGAGGGATGGAACAGAAAGTGGAATGAAGTGAAGACTATGTGACCAAGGGGACTTGGGAGTGCTGGTTGGTAGGAAACTGATCATGAGCCAGCAGTGTGCCCAGGTGGCCAAGAAGGCCAAAGGCATCTTGGCCTGTATTAAGAGCAGTGTTGCCAGTAGGACTAGGGAAGTTATTCTTCCCTGTACACAGCACTGGTGAGGCCGCACCATGAGTGCTGTGTCCAGTTCTGGGCCCCTCAGTTCAAGAAAGACTTTGAGTTGCTTGAATGTGTCCAGAGAAGGGCAACGAGAATGGTAAAGAGGCGGGAACACGAGACNACCTTGAGTACTGTGTCCAGTTCTGGGCCCTTCAATTTAAGAAAAATGTTGAGATGCTCGAACATGTCCAGAGAAAGGCAACAAGGTTGGTGAGGGGTCTGGAACACAAGCCCAGTGAAGAGCAGTTGAGGGAGCTGGGGTTGTTTAGCCTGGAAAAGAGGAAGCTCAGGGGAGACCGTATCACTCTCTACAGCTACCTGAAAGGAGGTCGTAGCCTCCTGGTGGGGATTGGTCTCTTCTCCCAGGCAGCTAGTGACAGAATGAGAGGGCACAGTCTCAAGCTGCATCAGGGGAAGTTTAGGCTGGATGTTAGGAAAAAATTATTTACAGAAAGGGTGACTGGCCTTTGGAATGGGCTGCCTACTGAGGTGGTGAAGTCACCATCCCTGGAAGTGTTTAAGAAAAGATGGGATGTGGCACTTAGTGCCATGGTTTAGTTGATGAGATGGTGTCAGGGCAAAAGTTGGACTTGATGATCTCAAAGGTCTTTTCTAACCTAGTTAATTGCGTGATTCTGTGAACTCCCTCCTCAGATGCCAAGCTATGACCACCCCTCTCCCATTAGGTATGGTAAGATAACTTTAAACCAATCAGAAATAAAAACTATTTATTACTAAAACTACTCATATTTCACCTAAACATAATAAAATAGTATAAAAGTAAGTTTGGGATTGGGGGAAAATTGGCAAAGAACTCTATCAGAACTGTTGGAATCAGTTGATGGGCTGAGCCTATCTTCTCCCCACGTAGGGATGCCTGTTGGTTAAGAATTAACCTCTACGCATGTTGATTACTGCTGTTAGTGTCAGAGCTTGCTTTATAGTGTTGTAGATTGATTTAAACATATTTTTGTAGCCAGATACTATACCAACAACTCATGAAACTGATTAACTTGTCACTCTTTGTATTAATAAAAGGTGTTATTCTGTACACTGTTATTGTATATTTCTTTAAGGTGCTATCGGTTACCAGTGGCAGATAACATTTTGGCAGGATCCACTGAGGGGTCTCCATACTATTAGCCTGTAGGGGTAGATGAATTCAGAAGACTTATTTTCAAGGAGTTTAAGGCATGTTTGCTCCAGGGAATTTTCCCACAGGGGAGAGAGCCATCTTTCCCATGAATAAGGTTGTGTTTTTCTCCTCCTGCATTCTATGGGCGTGGACTATCTACTCCGGAAGGAAAAGATTGTGGGCTTTTCAGAAGGTTCCCTGTAGCAGGTGGGGTTGGCAGGAGAAACAATAAAAGCCTTATGTCTTTCTCCCAGAGACCAGTGTTTGTAACACTGTTAAACTGATGTTCTTAGTATTTTTGCCCTTGGAAATAAATTTTCCTAAATCCTTCCACTCCTGGCATTTCTGGGGGATATCTGTGTTATCTTTCCTTTGCAGACCTAGCCCCTCTGACACGGGTGTTTGAGTGACTCTCTGATCCTGTTGATCTGTTAGTGAAGGGTACCCGTATGGAATGCTGACAGACTGGTCAGACACAAGGGTCTTGACTTCCCTGGGGTACTGACAGACAAATAAATCGCCAAGGGTCAAGAAAATCTCCCATCTCAAATGGTTGGGCAAAACTCTCCCCCTTTCACATAACACTCACCAAAACCATCCTGATCTTAAGTCTAAAAGCACATTGCCTCCACACTATGTTTTTTCATTGCATATGTCCTCCATACACACAGTCTGTTTGCATTTGCATGGCTTTCATCTTGTTCAGCAGACTAGATGTGACAAATACACTGATGTGGATCTGGTTAGTGTAAGAGGTAGCTTTGTGGACTGGATTCTGGTCTGCGCAGAAAAGTATGCTTTCACACTTAAGAAGTAACATGTTACGGGTCTTGTAGAAATTTGTAAGTTAGAGTTTCTCAAAAATTTTAGAAAGCAGGGTGGTTGGTTGCCCCTTTTCTAACTTGTCCCTGTGAGTCTAAATTTCACTTAATATAGTTCTTAAGGAGCTTAAAGTTCTGTGTTGAATTCCATACATTAAGAGTATGAGATAAAAATGCAAAAAATATTCAAAAATATTTTAAAAAACTGATAGAGAGCATGTATGTGTGTAGTAGTTTGACCCTGGCTGGATGCCAGGCACCCACTAAAGCCACTATCTCACTCTTCTCTGCAAATGGACAGAGGAGAGAAAATATAACAAAGGGTTACTAGGTTGACATAAGGACTGTGAGAGGTCCCTTACCTGTCACCATTGAAACTGGACAAAACAGACTCCAAGTGGAGATATTAATTGAATTTATTGCAAAAAGATCAGAATGAGAAGTAAATTCTATCTCCTCCACCCCAATGGTGCAAGGAGACAGGGCATGGGGGTTACATTCAATTGTTGTTTCTGCTGCTGCTCAGAGAGAGGAGTCGGAGACGGCTGGCATTGGGTCTGCCGGCCATGGGGGAAGCTTCTGTCAGCTTCTCACAGAAGTCTCCCCTACAGCCCACTACCAAAACCTAGCCACAGAAACCAAATACAATATAATAAAGATCATTAATTAATTCAGAAGGTTATAGTATTAAAGCAACCTGTCTTTTTAAAAGCAGGTTAGAGCAACATGTTTAATTAGTGTCAGACACCAGATGGCCCCACCTCATTAGAAATCAAACTTCTATAGTTTGAGTAAGAATTAAGGTGGACGTGTGGAGAGAGACTGATCGAACCCTGCCTTGGAAGTAGGATGGAATGGATTTGTAAAATTGATTAAGTAAGTTTTCACTTTTATTGATATGCTTCAAATCATAACTTGAGGTGTGCGTGAGATGCAAAAATGAAGCATTGAATTTAAGTGAAGAATTAAATTGATGGCCAAACAAGATAAAAAACTAAATAAGGGGTCTGAAACTATAGGAGATAGGCAAATTCCTGGTTTAAGAGCCAGATTGGACCTTCTTGACCTATTATCCTCCTTGACATATAAAGGTTCTCCTAAAATTAATATTTCTTCATTATTATTTTTAGTTTCACTTTTATGGATCTAAAGACATCTTCTGAATGCGAAGTACTCTTAAGCAATTCTATTGACCCCCAAGGAAAACAGCACAGAATATGAAAAACAGCAAAAGGTAAATGATTATTTTGATGGTGTAACAAAAGATCAGGATTTTTTATACATTCTGATGTTAGGGGCTAAACCAAACATTTTTATATGTACCTTATATCTATCCTGTTTGTTTTTTCTCATAGTGTAAATGGAGGACAGAATAGCAGTCACTGCAGTCCATTGTGATATCATTATGCTATATTCAGTGGTTTTGTTACACACAGATACTGAAAATCTAGGGAACTACGTCAAGGCATTAAGCTTGATAAAAGGGCTTTCCACTGTACATGAAAGGAATGAACAATCTCAAGGAAACACTGTATCTGCAAATACAAGGAAGCTCCTTCGCAGAATAATTGAGTACTAATAGAAGACATTTATAAAAGAACAGATTGAGTGCAATTTGAGTGTGGATATTTCACAAGTGCTGAACTTCTTATGATAAGTTCATATCTTTTGATTTTTAAGTACTAAACACCTGCATAGGAACAGTATTATATGTCTTATTAAAAATTTCCTAGGGCACAACTCATTGAAAGATAAATAATTAGTTCTTTGGAGAAGAGTGTGGGAGAGAAAATATCGTATCAGAGCAGTAAGAGATCCAAGGTAAAGAAAGAGAAATAAAAAAACCAAAAAAGAGATAAAGCAAGTGGACCATTAAATTTTGTCCTTTTGTATTCACCTGAGTCAGCTGGAAGTTCTCCTGAAGTGTCCCTCGCTCACTGTCATCCAGGGAGCTTACTTGAAAACCTGTACTCCTTGTCTTGGGGACAGCAGCTGGGAACTGGAATTAAGTGCCTCAATCCCACAGATAACTGCACAAATGTGTTCCACTGGAACTCCTTTATACTCAGACAGTAAAAACAAAAATCAAAATCATTGCTGCAGAAATCTGGCTGCCTATGAGATCTACCACATATATGTATATTTCCCCCTCAGCTGGGACAAGTGATAAAACTAGAATGAAAGGTTGTTGTGTTCCACTGGAAACAGCACATATCTGAGTTGACTCTAGTTAGTGTAACATAGCTGCACGCACTAATTATTTAGAAATATTGGCTCTTGCAATAATGTCACCTTTTTGTAAGCTGTCAAGCTTGTGCAGGGGTTGCATCTGCTCTAGCTTGGCCTCCATTCCCGCTGTCTTGGCAATTGCTTTCTTATTCCTGGCAGCTGTGTTTCTCTTGCCCTGGCAGTGCTTTGCCAGTGAGTTAGATTTACTATTGATAATGCTAGGCTAAGCATCATGCTAGCTTAATGTCTACAGCAACCCTTCAAATGCTAGGGTGTTTACTCAAGGCACACGTAAAAGGATTAATTTTGAAGTCTGATACTGCGATATATTTGCCAATTGATAGAAGAAAATTCTAGTATTTTTAAACCAAACAAATTTGTATCAGGATTATATAGTATCCACTTTTCTTTTTCTTTTCCTTCTTTTTTTTTTTTTTTTTTTTTTTTTTTTCTNNNNCTTTTTTTTTTTTTTTTTTTTTTTTTTTTTCCTGAGTACTGTATACAGCTAAGTTCAGGAAATTAATTATATTTTCTTTTAAAACTGACATAACTATGTAAATATAATTTTCCCCTGCAGACCACATGGAAATATCAGTTTTCCTTTATTTCCTCTTTAAAAATACTTTTGGTTATGCTCTCACATGTAAGGTTTAAAGAGCAAACAAAGTAGGTTTATATACTTTAATATTGCTGTCAGAAACTGAATTAATAAATAAATTACCATAATTTTGACAAACACATTACAAGAGAGGGTCTTCGAAGCTACCTGTTTGCATATGAAACGATCTCTGAATTTAACAGGTATTTGAGACTGACCTACAGAAGTGGCTGTCGTGTTTCAACAGGTCAGATTCAGATCCATTATTCTCTTTCTATGTTGGCTTTTAATGCTATCTCTTTTGTTTGAGACTTGAAAAAGGACACATGCTCTTGGAAATGTTTCAAGCCCTACAACTCTTTCAATCATCTTCTAAAAATTTGTTTTTGCCCTTCAAATGTACTCTTATGTCTGCCTCTAGACTATCTGGTCAGAACGTCACCATCTCTAAACTCTCTGCTGTGAATCCCCACTATGCAACAGATGCACCTGCTCCTTTTTTAAATAGTACTGCAAGTCTTCAGAAATCTGCTGAAAAAAATGGGCAAATTCTGACCAACCTCAGTGAAGTTTGTGTTTCGCATGACAAATTTCAACTTAAAATATATAGTAGATATACAGTTGACTCTCATAAATACAGGCAGCTGGTTACAGGGTTGTTGTAGGTTGGAGAGGATAAAACCGTTCCTCCCCTGCTACTCTCTGATGGGACTGTCCGCAGTCCCGCGCTGTCGCGCCTGTGGAGACCGCGGCGGGAACGGAGCCGCCGCGCGCCGGGGGGCTGCGGGTGATGGCGCCATGATGGCCAGC
>VYZS01081169.1:26774-39988 GCA_013400695.1 Neodrepanis coruscans | reverse complement strand
GGGGGCCAAAGGACACCTTTTTCCCCCTTTCAGCACTAAATCTCTCCTCGGGCTAAAAGGGAGGGAAAGGGGGTGCGCGGTTTTGTAATCTTCTTAAGTTGTTCTCCTCAGTCGGAACCGGCCAGAGGGTCAAGGCTAAGGGGCCCTCAAGACCACATGCTCCCTTCTAAATACCGTGGAGTCTCTTTGCTGGGCTCTGAGAGAGACAGAGACAAGCACTATTCGCCAGAGCGTCCTTACCCCAAACGAGGGCCCTGGAAAAAAAAATTATTTATTTGATTTGTCTGTTTTGTACTTTGTTTGTCGGGTTTTGGTGTTTGCGAAAAATAAACTGTGATTGTTTTGTGTGTTCTCTTCATTTTTGGGGTGTGTTTGTGACTTCTCTCAGAGTCTCTGCTCCAAAATCACTGAATTTGTGGTAAAACCACCACAAGGGTTGTGTGTGTTTCAGAATTCAGCAGCTGGGGGGATGAACGGTGAACTTCTGTACTTCTTAACACAGAAAGGAAATCTGAAAAGAAGGCTGAAAAAAATGTAATTCATCATATAGTACAAAATTAATATAAATTACAATCCCCAGAAGAATGTGTGAATAGGCAGATGCTGTAGAGGGCAGCTCCATTCGACTGCTTATTACAGAATAAATGATAGCATCAAAAAGTAATACAGCTCAACGATACAGGTCATTGACTTAGACGTCTCTGCTGGGAATGATTAAAGTGGCATTTAGCTCTACTGGTTGACTCTCTAGAGTGCTGGAAAACCTCACATCAATACAAATCTGCTTAGTTGCTCACAGAAAGAATGACATCATGGAAACATAAATAAATTGCTGACTCCCAGCCTGAGGAATAACAGCAGCACTTTGGATGTCAGGAAATAATGAATAGCACAATGGGAGACAGAACAAATGAGCTAATCAGACCACCTTCGAATTATATTGCATTCAGGCATGCTGTCTTGCCAGTGGATCAGGGCACTGGAATCTCATTCTTATGCATGGGTGAGGAAGCAAAGCTGCTGCTACTCAAAACATCAATTTTGAAAAAACAACCCATAAAAAATAATACAGGAAATGCTGAAGGGGTCTCTATAGTTGTCTCAATTACAGCAGAGAGTATTGTTAGGGATTTTTTTGCCAGTGGATACATAATCAGTGTATGTTGTATTTAATGGAACATTGTTTCTGCTGCTGCAGGAAAAATTGCAGTATAATTATCAATAGTTCTGAATGGGCCATATCTCTTCAGGAAAGGACAAGGTCTAAAACATCATTCAGCTATTGTGTGATAACCTTTCCAGTAACAAGATTCAGTAGGACTGGGAACTAAACCTCAGGCCTGATCAACTCACTGTACAGGCAGGTTTTTGGATTAAGAAATACACTACTATTTCTACAAGTTATAAATCTAAAATATAAAAATTCAGTGAAGTGTGTCCTTTCAGAAAATCAAATTATTTTATTATCCTCTATTATTCCTGAGGGTAAACATAAGTCCAAGAAAAAAACAAAAAAGTATTTTCTTGCTTTAAAGTATGACTTACTTAAAGAATACTATTGACTTCTCTTACATAACAGAACTATATTTTCATAGAAGTGCAGAGTCAGTTCTATGGATCCTATAAACAATATACATGTATACAATGCAATTCAAATGTTCTTAAGAAACTGGACATAATTTTTATGTCTGAGGAGAGAGGATACTTTGAAAATCACTTCAGGCAGATTTTTTTTTTTTTTTTAGGAAACATCCAAAGTCTGTCTTATCCCTTTCCTGTGGAATCAGAAAATTAAATAGTGCTGGAAAAAAATAACCCTTTTTATGTTGCAATTAGAACCCCTAATTATTCCTTTTGATAATACAGTAAGGTAATTTTCCAAGAAGTACATATTGCTTTTGCAATTTCGCTGATGGTACAGGGCAAAAATAGTAGCCAGCTGGCAAGTAACACCAACAAGGGATGGCAATTTTTGAATATAAGATGAGCAGCAAGCAAGAGTTAAATATAGAGAGTATGACTTATATACTATGCAGTAGGAACTATAGTTTCTTGTACACAGAGATTTTTGCTGTCATTGCAATTTAATTAAGCTGCAAAAATGCAAGTTCTTCTACACTTTGATAATATCAGATTAGAGTGATTACATCCATACATAGGTTTATTCAGTACTGATCTTTGTAATTTTGCAGTGGGTTAACTTTAAAAAAACAGTAAGCTTCATTAGTGTAAGAAAGATCTTTAGGTATTTTGAAGGAATTAGTACTCTAGGATGCAAGGAGGCAAAACCCGTGTATCTACAGAGAAGTTCTGTCTGTGCATGGGACTGTAATCAGTAATGAAAATGCATCACTTTGAGGTTCTTTTAGTTGACTTTTCTAATGTAGACGTTCAGTCTGAAAATGAAAAAAAAAAACAACTCAGTGATCTTATTGTCTACGCAGTATAGCTGATATTTCATAAGAAAACTCTGAAGAACTTTTAAAAAGTTTGTAATCTGGACTCCCCTAAATGATCTGGACAGTCACATCAAAAAATGACAGGGAAAATAGAATTTTGTATAGATGAGTTCTATTTTATTTATTTATTATGGAATGTTACTTTTTATGTGCAAATTCTCTTTATTAATATAATAAAGTTTAGTGAAAATCATGAGTGTTTACAAAATACAACTGCCTTCTGCAGGAGAAATGCTGTGTTTATTTGTCCTCACAGAGCAAGTGTGGTTCTTTATGACTTAATGAAGTGGCTATCATTGTCTCAGCTCTTGTGTGTAAGGCTATGTTTATCTCATTGTAGACATGAAAACAATCATAGGTACAAGTTTTTTGGTTTGAGTCTTCCAGATTCCTCTTGTTCTACTTCTGGAGCTGTTCTTCCCATGGAAAATGAGTGCATCTCAATGAGATCGGAGATAGGAGCCAGAAGAAACCACCTTTTTCACATGCATATCCTTGGGAAATTAAAGCTTTTGCCTGAAGGAATTGGTGGGAAGAAGTGAAACTTCTGCTGAACTAAGCACGGACAACATGACCTTAAGAAGAGGTAAGAAATAAGAACAGGAATGAAGCCTACTAGATGTGGAGGTTTTATGAGCTAGATCAAGAACTGTTGACTTTCCTCTACTTAACCTAACCTTTTGCAGGGCAATTTCATTCTGAAGTGCAGTGTACTGTTGGCTTTAAGTTTGGCTCAGTCTGAGACAATGTAGAGTGGCAGAGACCTTGGACAGAAGTCTCCTTCCTTGGATTCAATACTCCTGGTTTCTCCAATACAGAGAGAGAAACCAAATACATCCGGATGTAAGTGAAAAAATAACTCTCTACCAAGAAGAATGCTAATAACAATACTGATAAAACTGGATTAAACCAACCAATGAGGAGAAACTTCCCAAGCCTTGCCCACTGCGCCAAATTAAGATGGTAGCTTGCCTCCCCCACCCAGAAAAAAAACACATGTGGCCACAAGACAGAGTACAAGGTGGCAGCTATTCCCCCAACCCAGAAAACCCGGCAGAAATGGTTGAAGAGTCAGCAGTAGAGTGAGGCTGCAGTGCTGGTACAGGCAGTTGGATCAGGGCTGCAGAATCCCTAGGCAAGGACTTGAAAGACGCTGGTTAGGGCCAGCGATGAGACTTGATTGTAGCAATTTCGATGTTCATTGGTCAAAGTGGTTGTAGTCCTATTGAAGTGGTCGTTGCAGTCTGGATCCATCAAGACGGTAGAAGTCCTGAGTGGTAAGGAAAGACTTGTATAGCAAGGGAAGAAAAACTCACTGCTGAGTGAAGTCCAAATGTGGTCTTTTATTTGGCTTAAACTAGGGAACACCCAATACCTTCCCTGGTGCAGGAAGTTCTACACTGGATGACATAATACTGGATCATGGGACATTTCTGGAGTCTGACACTTCCTAAAATGTTACAGCAGACTGTTATGTCAGAACAGGGGGATCCATTATGGCTCATCAGCAGAGATGAATATCTTTAGGCTATGTGTGAGTTGTCCAGATGCTTCTCAGGAGGGGAGTTATCACAGTATAAGGACAAAAAATACTACCCAACCTAGCAGGATTTTGTCTCTCTTGTATCTTGTTTGACATTCAACTTGTAGTCTATGGTGGCAGGTGTGCACACCTTCAGCACTTCTGTGGTTATTTTTCACATCATCAGCTTGCAACTTGATTGTCTGAGTCATCAGCATTGCAGTCTTTCACACTTGTGGAGACATTCTTTTCCTAAGATAATAGTACCACCCTGATCTCAAGTTCCTGTCACAGTTCAAATTAGTAGGGATATTTGGGGAAAAGAGACAAGAAAAGGTGGATACCAAAATTTTTGTGTAATGCAGGACAAAGTTCAATCTCTAGGAGTAATGTGCAACTTGTTCCAGAATTCACCGCTGTCAGCCCCAGCAAGTGTGCAGGAGAGCTGTAGTCTGTAAAATAAAATGAACTACCTCTACATTATCTTCAGTTGTAGTGGATGAGTAATACTTACCTCAGCTAATTGATAGCACCAGAGATGACAATCAGATTAGTCCATGACAAAAGTGCTTGGCATTTCACTGCTCTTTCATTTGCTTATTCAAAGAACTTGGTTATGTTGCAGTGAGATCAATGCTGAATTCTAATGATTGGTGTACAAAAAGGGGATGTATTGATTAAGTCTGTCACATACTCTTCTTCCAGTATATTTAGGTTATTTATCTAAATAAAATAAGTTATTTGGAGTAAGCTTTAATTGAATCTTGTGGACCTCAGACATGTTTCCTCTCTCTGAAGGTAAGGCTGAGATAAATCAGAAGGAGCTCAAGCCTGTTTCCTAACTAACAGCCCTTGTGCTTGTTCACCTGGTTTGTTACTGGTTATGTTACAGCTGGGATGAGATAGAGCAGCCATAGTAAATTACCGCACCTTGAATGATAGGGACATAAATCTAATTTTTATCCAGATGGTATATGGATGGTGCAAAACTTGTAGCTAGAAGAGCTACAGGAAAGTATTGTTTGTTAAAATTAGTGTCTGAAGTGCTATAATTGGGTTTCAATCAGATTCAGCTGATGTGACTGTAAATGATGTTTCACACACTCATCCATCTGACTTTTTAACCTCTTATCTACCAGACTTTATTGAAGCACTAGTTTGCCAGATTCCTCAGCTCCAGCACTTTTCATTACACATCTTCATCTATTTTCCTAGATTGAAATGAAGGTAAGCTTTAATTAGTATTAAAATGCCATTCCTTTCCTAAGCAGACCATACAATTGAAAACACAATACTTAATTTACTAAAAAGCTACCTAGTGAGCAGAACTGATTGTCAAAAAATACAATATTTTTCAGCCCAGACTTCAAATTGAAATATTTTAGAAAAAAAGAAAGGCAGAAGAGAAAGATGGCAAAATGCATTTTTCGGAGGGTAGATTTAAAATGTTATTCCACGCTAATTTTCATTCCATAGGTTTCTTATCTGGCAAAGGGTTGTGCATCTGCTTAATTTTAAATACAAGTAAAGCCATTGCTATTCTTGGCATTAAGTCTAAGCAGAAATCTTAGCAGGGCTGTTTAGAGGGTAGTTCAAACTATATATTTAGGCAGCTGCAGAATATTTTTAGAATCTATAAACCTTTTATGGATAAGTATGCACTACCTAGTACAGCTTAACTGAATTTTAATATGTGTAACTGAATAACAAATAGTCTACAAAAATTCATTAAAATGGCAAGAAACCTGAATAACAATTGTAATTTTACATTAGTTCTGCATCTCCATCCTTATCGAATGCTTTATTCCCTGCTTCTCTGTGTTTTCTCCCAAGCAAGGAGAGCTTAGGCTCTCTGAGCTGCAGAAGTTTATTTTCTGATTTGACAGACAGATTCTCAGGTTTTTATTGCAAACATATTTCATTGAGGAGTAAATAATTAATTCCAGACAGGGAAATTACACATTGATCTCTGATCTCTAATTTCATATTAATAAAGCATAACATTGACATATAAAAAGTCAGAAGTCTTCAGGTATTTTTCTACCATTCTGTAGAATACAACCCCCCCCCTTGAAAAGGCAATCACGATAAAGCAATACAGAAGCTCACCAGAGCATGCATATTGTTTGAGAAAATACTTACAGAATGGAAAAACTGAACAGATTCTTCTACATCTGTGTTTATATCAAAGTGATGTAAATAAATGCAGGATACATCAATTCAAATATGCCAGTTTGGCAGCATGCAGAGCACTAGTTTTAAATTAAGTTTAGCTGACATTGCAAGAAAGTTGTGACAACAGGAGGGCAATTAAAGAGATTTATAGATCTGATTTCCAATCAGGTCAAATGGTAAGATAGACAAGGGACAACTTTACTAAACCTTTTTCTAAAAAGTAGGCTAGAAAATACTGAGTTAATCCCTCTGCTGACTTTGAGAATCTTGGATATAAAGATCATAAAATTGTATTTCAAAGAGTCCCTCTGATGTCAGAATTCACGTTCCTTCAGACTCGGTATCATCCCAGTGTTTTGAGAACAAATTGCAACATGCTTGCCTACGCTGAAAGGCTGTTAGCTCTACCTCAGCACTTTGGGGCTACTCTCATGTTATTTTTGCTGTAACAATGCATGGAAAGGACTGGTAAGTGTTGATTCTATTAGAGAGTTGTGTCCTACTGCAGCACTATGATGGGTGTGGCAGATTTGGTCCAGCTTCTCATATTCATGTTGCTATCTCTGCAAAGTAACATGCCAAAGCAGGGGTTAAATGTAGGTTGAAGGTTTAAATGTATCTTGGATATGTCTTCATTAAGTGGTGGTCACAGTAACTGGAGTTCATCCTTGACCAGACACTGACACTTGCATCTGAACTAATCAATTGACACTCCCTAGGTTATTAGTCTCCATCAAAGTCAGCAGGAAAAAATGGGAAGGTTCAGAGCAAAATTTATCTTACACTAAAGTGAGCACTGGAGACAGGTGAGATGAATCACATGCTGCAAGTGCTTCTTTCAGTCTGTCAATTGAACCACCCTATGTGTGAGCATCGACCCTGAAGACTTCTTGAAGCAGATGAAAGAAATCTTCCCTCCCAGGATGCAGAAAGGATGTGCTTAGAATGGAAGAGTGCCTCCTGAAATCTTCAAGTGGATAAGCCTCCTGCTGTTTTCAGGACTGGTGAAGGACCCTGCAGTGTTCATATTAAAGAAGTTAGTTTTCTTTAGTGGGCAAAGCATGAGGTTGTCTGTCAGAATATCTAACCCACAGTGCATCAAATGCACTGACATTAGGAATCAAGAAGGCATCACTATAGATAAATGTTTCAGTGAGGTACAGATCAGCTGAAGTCACACTGACTCTCTTAGTCTCCTCTAATCTGAATAGGTACATAAGTGTTGAACAATTTTGTATAGTCAGGCACAGGCTCTACAGAAAGAGAAAAGAATGATTGTGTCAAAGAGAAGAGCATTTTGTTTAACTTTCTATTACAAACCTTTTTATATTTTTTTTCTAGATCATCTGCTGCTTTCTGCTGTTGGAAAATGATTCCAGACAAGCCTAGAATAAGGAGTCCTTTTAGTCCAATCTTAGCAGAATAGGACATATTGGACATTGTTTGATGAACAGTTTCCTAAAGAAAATTCATCTCCTTCTGAGCTCTGCTAGGTCTTCACCTCCCATTCTGATTGCTAAAGCTGAGCTAAGACTGCACATGTGTCAAAGGGTTTGCACACTGGAATCTCATCTGCTTTCCTATTCCTGTGTAGGCTGAATCTTGCAACATGTATTAATTTGTCTGCTTCTTCTGGCTGTTGAGGCACTTTTCTGTATGCATTTACTCCGTGTTTGCTGCTATGTATTTACAGAGAAACACATGAAAGCAACAAGTCAACCACACAAGAAGTATCCCCATTTCTGAAGGGAGCTTAGGGAGTGTGAATACTAGGTAAAGCTGTGCACAAAATTTTTCTATTTTTGATTCAACACCTTCATGAAAGATGTCTAATGCAAAATTTGCAGACAGCACTATGCTAGAGGAAGAAATACTTATTTGTGTGAAATGGGCTTCTTTTTCTAGGAAGATGTATATCCTTATTTTTGAGCTTAACCTTTTAGACCAGAGGGAAATAAATTTCAGTGGAAAGATTTTCATGTAAAAATACAAAGTAGAAAGGTAAGCATGTGAGAAATGCACTATCCAGTTTATAGCTGTAGCTGTAAAAAACAGTAAAATAAAAAAAAAATTGAGTGAAATGTTTCCAAAACCATACACATTCTGGTTTTACCTTCTCAGGCAGTAGCTTGAGTTAGTGTTATTCCTAATGCTTCAAGTAGTAGCTTTATCAAATATTGTATTTTGGAGATTTTATGACCAATGTTTTCTTTCTATGCAAAAATACACAGAAAGTTGAGTAAGAAACTAAGGTTTTGAATCAAGCATGGTCTGAGATTAGGGCAATTCTTGGTGCTTAACCCTGCTCAGGGCAAAGACAATAAATAATGCATGAGAATTGCTTCTTGGTACTGAAAAATAACTACCCACAACATTTCTTTATAGTAGGAAGTATTTCTGTGTCCTGAAGTCTGCTAGGTCTTGTCAGATTTCAGGTTACTTTAGTGTCTTCAACAGCTTCAATTTGATAAATTTTCAACAGTAATTTCTGTCAAAATCTGCATGGCTTCTCAGTTCAAGAGCGTGCATTGCTTTGTGTAAAAGCAGAGGAATTCCTCTTTGCTGTGGCTGAGACATTCCAGCCATGTTCCCAAGAATATTTTTTCCTCTACCTTGATGTTCAAATCCATGTGGCTTTGCTCTACTGACCCTGCACTTGGAAAATCAGCAAGCATGAAACTTTAATATTCTAATTTACTTCAGTGGAGTAATGCTGTCTTTACATAAGAAGGAACCTCCTTCTCCTATCCCTCTCTCTCCTCTCTTTCTTCCCTCTCGTTTCTCCCTACCGCTGACCACTTTCCTAGCAGTCAGTCATTTGGGGCACCATGTAGCATCTTTTATCACTAGAAGGGTTACTATGTGTTTGAAATTAATCTGTCTTCAAGAATTATTTACTTAACAGCTTAAAAATATAGCTTACATTAAACAGAATGGTTTATGTTCCTCTCATACTTTTGCAGCCTCCTCCCTCCATACTTTGTTGCATACTCTCTCCATGTTTATTCAGTTAAAAAGATAATGGAGCAAAATAAAAGTATTAACCAGGTTAGTTTTGAGCTGCCTGTTTAAAGTAGGCCAAGCCTGGGAGAACAGTAATGAGGAACACAAGCTTTGGTTTTGATGATATTTTAATGAAAGAGACAGGGAAAGTGCCTGCAAAATTCTGGTTTTCAGAACCAGTAATGTTATATAGTATTTTTATACAAAATCAAGATTTTACATAAAAATGATAAATGCTCTTATTACACATGAATAAAAAATGACCAGTACTTCTCCAGAAAAAGCCCCTTTCATTAGATATTTAGTTATATTAATTCAAATGAAATAATTTTCAGTTATAAAAAGCCATGTTTTTTATATATGTTTGTAGCAATTTATCCTAGAATGTTTTGATAAATACTGGGAAAGCTCTGTCTGCATTGAGAGGCTTGCTGTTATTACCTTTAGGTTCTGATATGCTTTTGTATATATCATCATATGCTTTCTGTCCTAGAGTGACAGAAGCAAATATCAAATGGTGTCTCTTTTATGAACTGGACCTTTGGTGGCCTGCATTTCTCAGCATTGTTTAAACCACAAAGACTTCTTGCAGGTGAATTTTGAAAACCTTTAGACTGACTCTTAATCTCTTACATTCACAGTATGACAT
The DNA here is from genome assembly GCA_013400695.1 of Neodrepanis coruscans. NCBI lineage: Eukaryota > Metazoa > Chordata > Aves > Passeriformes > Philepittidae > Neodrepanis > Neodrepanis coruscans. The sequence goes on along the minus strand of VYZS01081169.1, from coordinate 30,180 downwards.
ATGCCATAGGAACACAGTTCTACAAAATGCTTCTAAAATAATTTGATTTTTTTTTAAATTTTTTTCTCAGCTGTAAAACTGAATGCCTTTATTATCACATGGCTAGTTCTGCAAAGACAGTAATAAATGTTTCTTAAAAATAGTGCAAAGGACACTGCTATACAGTAAAATAAGTGATGTGTTCAGTCTCTTTCATCTTGGTACTTTGATAGACAAAAGTGATTGATGAGTCTCCTTGGGAAGATAAGAAAATCACTTCCCCAAAATTTTCAAGGTGCCATTTGCGATTTTACAGTTCTCTGAGATATCAGTTTTTACATTCAGATAATTCAAAAAAACCTTAAAAGGAATAACTGGTTCAAAATAGAACCTTATTCTCTTATGGCTTGATTCAATGAAATGGTTCATGGAAACTTCAGAACTTTTCATGAGAAAAGTGGGAATCAACTTTGTATTTTAAATACATCAAAAAGTTGTTAACATTTTTGAAATGTCAGTGAGCTGCAGAGGAGAGGATCAATGAGCAGAGGGCAGCAAGGATGAGTTTAATGGTAATGAGTTTACCCTAGGGTTCTCTGTTCTTTTTTGTTTCATATATTCTATATAAAGACAAGAAAATCCTCCAATAATATCATAATATTGTAAAATAAGTGAGAATTACTCCAAATCAGTGAGATGTCAGTGAGAATTACTCCAAAAAGCTCAAGTTAAACTGTCATGTTGAAATAGGAATGGAAGTATTTTTAAAGGAGTGAGCTTGTTGCCTGTAGGCGAGATAAGAGTATTAGGACAAACAAGCAATGAAGGAATAGTACAGCTTTACGGGTGAGGTCGGTGATCCAAAAGAGAAAAATCATAACAATCTCAATTTTTATAACCTTCAGAGTGCTCATGTGTCACACTACCTAACTAAAGCACATCTTACTACTACGTCCCCTAAATATCCAACAGGATGGTCCCTTGTTACTTATCTCCCCCCCAGGTCTTATGTTTTGGTCTAGCTACCCCTTTATCTATACAGAAGAATGCAAACATGTGAAACACAGACTGTTCTTGACCCTTACTATTCCAAGTTATCCAGCTACCTAGCTAAAGTGAATTCCCCAAATTTTAAGCATACGCTCAAAGGCATCAAGCTTATTTTTTATTATATTAAATTAATTATTTCTATTATTTTCTCCAGTACTAAAGAATGTATTGAGTCCTGTAGACTTCATGTATTCAGCAGTGAACAACCCTAATTTTGTAGCCCAAATTAATTTAAATCTCATTTAATTGCCTAACAGAAATAATTTAGATGGATAGATGCTTCAGACCTTTTGCTGAAGGTACTATCATGGATCATGTCCAGAACAGAACCAGAGATGAAATATTACACCTACATGAAAAAATGACACTGAAAGCTAGTCACTGTATAGGTGTTGTGGATGAAAGACTGTTCTCGGTTTTAAAATGTGTTTTTCCCTTTTCCCATTTTCTGTGAAGGAGAAGGAGATATCTTTCAAGGGGTTTCTTTGTGGGGGGAAGGGAGAGGGACAGGGGTGTTGGCTATTGGGGGGTTACTAGGGAGAGGGAGGGGTTACTTTCAAACCTATTTTTTTGTGTGTTTTGTAAGAAAAAGCAAAGCAGACAGGCTCCGGTGCCTTGCAAACGTGGACCAGGGCTGAGGGAAGTGCCAGCTGGTCCCCCGTGGCCATGCAGGAGCCCACCAGGTGGGCGTGGACCCTCACTAAGTCTCCCCGGCCTTGCAGGAGTGGCGGCAGTGCCGCTTCTTGGGCTGCTTCTGGTGGCTCCTGGCCCATCTGCAGAGCAGCCCTGTCCCAGTGTATGCAGGGTGGTGATGCCTTCTGTGGCCCCTGCATTGGTCCCGCTGCTGGTGTGGGCTGGTGGGCAGCTGCAGGAGGAGGCGACAGCCCCTTCTGCGGCCCCTCCACTGGCCCCGCTGGTGCCATGGTATGTGTGGGCTGGTGGTGGTGGCTGTCTGCCCTGTGGAGGGCCAGGTGGCGCTGCCCTAGCACGGGGTGGGGCTCTGATGGAGCGACCGTCCCCAGCAGCCCCTGGCTGCCCATGGCTGCTGGGGTGCACCGAGTGGTGGCGGGTGTGGCTGCTGGATCTTGCTACACACCTGCGGGAGTGTGGCTTGGCCCGTGGTGCCATGGTTCTGTGCTGCGCTGGCAGTGAGCATGGCTGCTGATGTCTCACGTGCCCTTGGGCCTCCGGGGTTTTCTTTTCATTCTTTGTATTTTCCAGGAGCCCCGGAGCGGGAGTAACACCATCCACAGGCCAGCCTCCCTTCCTTCCGTTGCTCTACCAGCCCAGCAGCCAGCCTGGAGGAGCATAGTTTGTCCTCTTTGCGCTTTTATTGCCGGGTTTTGTTGTTTATGAAAATAAATCTTTTGGCTCTTGTTACTCTATTTTGATCTCTTGTCACTTTATAACTCCCCCTAGTGTCCAAACCAGGAGAATAGGCTATCATGAGGACAAACACAAAGAAAAATACTTTTAAAAATTTTTTTAGTGGTACTCTCCAATAGTTTTGAGTATATACCTTTGGCTATTGGAGTGGGCTGCCCAGGGAGGTGGTGGCATCACTGTCCCTGGAAATATTTAAAAAAAGACTGGATGTGGCACTTAGTGCCATCGTTTAGTTGATGAGGTGGTGTTAGGTAACAAGTTGGACTTGGTGATCTCGAAGATCTTTTCAAACCTAGTCAGTTCTGTGATTCTGTGATATTATTGTGTTCTTAGGAGAGAAAGATTACTTTTCTATTCACAGCAAAATCATGTTTTATGTTTTTTGAAGAGAACTTTGAGAATCAAAGTAATTTGATCTAACAATAGAAGATTTTAAATGCCACACTGAAAATATAAAACCTCCTTCAGACTTTTGGTCTCCAACATTCTGCTGAAAATTACAGTCAATGGCTGCCTGTAAAAACAAGTAAAACATTAAGAGTTTCAAGAGGTGAACTTATTTGCATGACTTGAGGCTTGAGGATAACCAGCAAAACTCCTGCTGAGTGCTACTGAGCAGGCAAATGAATGCATGGGATTTCTCTGATACACTAGCAAATTTGGTATATATGGAAAGTTGATATATTTTGAAAAAAAATTGTTAGCTGTCGTTAATAGGCTTTTATGAAATATGTACTTACCTTTACAAGGCAGAGTAAACCATCATTGGGTTATACTTTTTTGTATGTTCCCACCAAGACAGAAGTACAAAAATTTTAGAGAATTTCTGGTGGGGATGGACCACACTGTCCCCAAGATAAGAGCTGCTTTGTTTGTAGTACATGCTTTCCAGATTTTGTTGAAGCAGCTTCTATCACCTCAGTCCCATATACATATACACTGAAAGTTTAGAGAGTATTGTCCAGTATCAGTTCATTTGGATTATTTGGTG
>VYZS01081169.1:10587-26706 GCA_013400695.1 Neodrepanis coruscans | reverse complement strand
CACCCCACCCAAGAGAGGTGTCCTTCGCATGGACTATTTTTTACATTTTTAACAAAGCCTTCAAGAGCTTCACTGCAGTACACATAGTATGTACCTAGCCCAGGAGCAGTGCAAACAGCAGAGCATGAAGTGGAGACTGGAGGTGGAAGTATTTGAGCTTGCCACTCTATTTGTTGAAGTATTTCTATGGCAACTGAATGCTATAAAAATGTTCTTTCTAAATATATTACTTGTGTTCTTCTTTTATATTTTTTTTCTGCTAGTTATTAATTTATATAAAAAAATTGTCTGCCATGACATTTTATTTATTTACACTTATGCACATGTTTTTGTATTTATTTTGTTATTATTAACAATATCAATTTTAATGGCTCTGATTACCAGGGAGGATAGAAAGACAAATGATGAGTTATTGCAGCCAAAAAAAAAGAAATAAACTCTGTCCATGAAAAAAAGAAGTCAAGGTGAATATGTTTATCAGTTAGTATCAGACACATATGTTTTTGTTTATACAGATTTATTTTTTGTTTCCAGTACACCATTTGCTGTTAACTGTCCTCTGTGATCCTACTTTGGCTTCTATTTGGAGACTGCAAGATAAATCAGATGTAGCAGAGCACTTCACCTTTCAGGGCTCTATGCCACATGTGAGAGCCTGGATGCCTCCAAGCAGACAGCAAACAGTGAGGGTGTGAGCCAGAAATGACCCATCAACCAAAGTTCAAGTAGTGCCATTTATCTGTGCTCTTTATCTACTAAAAAAACAGATCCACTGGTAGCTGATGAACCATCATTATCTAGCTGGGCAACATCCAACTCTTCTGTACTGATCCATGACACTTATCCACTGATCCACTGATCCATGACATGTGCTGTCAGACAACGCCACATGCTGAGGATGAAAATCATTTAATAAAAAAAAAAAAAAAAGAGTGGATTGCAGCTGGAGTCCCACTCTGCCATGTGGGGCAGCCAAACCCAACACAGGTATGAGACATGGCTTTCCTTTTTCCCCTGTGAATCATCAGCGTTGTGTATGATTTAACTAGGCTGATAAACAGAGTTACAGGGCCTATCACCTGCCTTTCTGATTCATATCACTGAATCTGGGATGACAGTGACAAATTTCTTCCCTGCTGTATATGCAAAGAAGATGATGTAAAAGAGTCAACAAGGCTCCACTATCTGGGTTATTCTGCAGCTGAGTAATGATGTTGCACAGACAGGGAGTGATACTACTATGATCATCAATTAAGACCACTCACTTGTCAGCTCAAAGAAAAAGACTGTGTCCCTCTAGCACCAATAGCCAAATGGCAGCTACAAAGAAAAGACCCAAAGTCTCACAATCTATGAAGGAGAAAGCAATAGTATGAGAAATTCGGATAACACTATTGTGTTGTTACTAGGTACCCTGACCCACTGTTTGTTTGAAGAATTAGCTGTGAGTTTATCAACTCTGTGTCAAAAGTAATACATATACCACTGAAAGAAACATTGCGTGTATGTGTATAAAATGCTATGATTTTGAAAAATTCACATAGAACTTGAAAAGTAATGAAATAAGTATAAAAACCTTGCATGTGATATGGCTTCTAAAACAGACTAAAAAACGTCCTTAAATTTCATACCACACACTGTATTCCTTACTGATGGAACAAATGATAACAAACTATGTTGTAAAGATTTGATTATGTGAAGATGATTAAAAGGTGCCCCAAAAATTTCCATGGTTTTCTTCAGCTTTGAGTAAGGCCTAGGTATTTAGAAAACATAAACCCCCAGATAATGCCCTATTATTCACTATTCCTTTTGTTTAAAAGTCCCCTACCATTCATTCTGCTTCAAGAGTATAAAGCCGTAAATGTAGGTAAGGTGATAAATCATCTACTACAAATAATTAATAATAGAAGTGACATTATCATTGTGTGAATTACCTCCACACTAAGAAATTGAACCAGTTTTGTTGAACAACTGGATAAATAAAACGACAACAGTCCTGAGCAAAAATAGTTCTAAAATACAGATTGGCTTGTGTATAATTTAAGAAAAATGGCTTCAAAAATTTTTTTGTACTCTTCAATTTTGCTTGAAATCTGTAGGAGAAACTATATTTGACAAAGATATTTGACCCATAGAGTGGTATTCCTCAGAAGCTTGTATTGGAACCTGTGCTGTTTAACAACTTTGTCAAGGATGCGGACAGGGGATTGAGTGCACGGTCGGCAAGTCTGCACACAACACCAAGCTGTGTGGCGTGGTTGACATACACTAGGGGGAAGGCCATCCAGAGGGACCTTGACAGTCTTGAGAGGTGGGTCTGTGTGAACCTCATGAAATCCAACAACGGCAAGCACAAGGTCCTGCACCTGGGTACAAGCAATCACAAGTACAGTATAGACTGGGTGTAAAATGGCTTGAGAACAACCCTGAGGAGAAGTACTTTGGGGTTTTGGTAGATAAGAGGCTGGACATGACCCGGCAATGTGCTCTCGCAGCCCAGAAAGCCAATCATGTCCTGGGCTGCATCGTAAGAAACATGGCCAGCAGGTTGAGAGAGGTGATTCTGCCCTTTTACTGTGCTGTGGTGAGAGACCTTCCTTGAGTTATACATCCAGCTCTGGGATCCCCAACATAAGAAGGTCCTGGACCTGCTGAATGGAGTCCAGAGGAGGCCACAAAGCTGAATCAGGAGGTTGGAGCACATTTCCTGTGAAGACAGGCTGAGAGAGTTGGGATTGTTCAGCCTGAAGAAGCAAAGGCTCTAGGGAGACTTTGTAGCAGCCTTCCAGTGCCTAGCAGGGGCCTACAAAAAAGTTGGAGAAAGGCTATTTACAAGAGTATGTAGTGATAGGACAAGTGAGAATGGCTTTAAACTCAAGGAGGATAGTTTTAGAGAAGATCTTAGGAAGAAATTCTTTACTACGAGAGCAGTAAGACACTAGAATAGGTTGCTGTAGGAGGGCATTTTGCCCTTGGAATGTAGTCTAATAAACTCAAACAGTGCACTATTTTGCAAGCTATCACTGGTGGGCTGACAGGGGGTGTTGTCCTGCTGATTTTGGTGTTGAATTATACTAAAACCAGTCTGACAAATCAGCCCCTAATTAATGTCCTGAGAGTGAGGCAAAGATTGGGCAGAAAAGCTCCTAAGCTGACCTGGAGACATATGACTGACAGTCAATCACTTTATACTATTTATACTATGAAAAGACCAGTCCACTTTCATATGATCAGGTTTTTCTAACATAACCCTTCCTGGGGTGCATGTGTGAAGATTCCTTCCTTGAGAGAGGATGCCCTTCAAGGATTCTCCTCAAAGTTAATCGTTGGTACATCAAATCTCTACTTAATAATTCCTCTTTGCTAGTTTTAATACAATTGCTTTGATATAGTGCACTATCCTATACTAGACACTACTAGTAGTTTTAGCTTTTATGCTGTATAATAAGTAGTTCTGATTAAGGTATTATGCCTGATCATTTGTCATAATAATTCATTTTATATAAATATACTCATTTTACGACATTTAATCCTGTGGGACAAAGTGGTACAAAAGTTCAATGACCCCTCTATAATTCCTTAGATTTAAAATCGTTGAGAAAATCTGGGGCTAAGGTCAGATCCAGCATCTCGGCTCCTGTCTTAGAAGGACTTCAGAAAGCAAGGGGATCCTTTCTGCACCTCCTGACTCAACAGGAGTGCTTCTCTAACAAACTTAGTCTGAAGCCCCACTCCTACTCACGACAAATTGACATAGGCTGCCAGCACAGCAAATTTTGAGAAATGAACAAAAGGCTAGACAGAATATTTATGNTAAAACGACAACAGTCCTGAGCAAAAATAGTTCTAAAATACAGATTGGCTTGTGTATAATTTAAGAAAAATGGCTTCAAAAATTTTTTTGTACTCTTCAATTTTGCTTGAAATCTGTAGGAGAAACTATATTTGACAAAGATATTTGACCCATAGAGTGGTATTCCTCAGAAGCTTGTATTGGAACCTGTGCTGTTTAACAACTTTGTCAAGGATGCGGACAGGGGATTGAGTGCACGGTCGGCAAGTCTGCACACAACACCAAGCTGTGTGGCGTGGTTGACATACACTAGGGGGAAGGCCATCCAGAGGGACCTTGACAGTCTTGAGAGGTGGGTCTGTGTGAACCTCATGAAATCCAACAACGGCAAGCACAAGGTCCTGCACCTGGGTACAAGCAATCACAAGTACAGTATAGACTGGGTGTAAAATGGCTTGAGAACAACCCTGAGGAGAAGTACTTTGGGGTTTTGGTAGATAAGAGGCTGGACATGACCCGGCAATGTGCTCTCGCAGCCCAGAAAGCCAATCATGTCCTGGGCTGCATCGTAAGAAACATGGCCAGCAGGTTGAGAGAGGTGATTCTGCCCTTTTACTGTGCTGTGGTGAGAGACCTTCCTTGAGTTATACATCCAGCTCTGGGATCCCCAACATAAGAAGGTCCTGGACCTGCTGAATGGAGTCCAGAGGAGGCCACAAAGCTGAATCAGGAGGTTGGAGCACATTTCCTGTGAAGACAGGCTGAGAGAGTTGGGATTGTTCAGCCTGAAGAAGCAAAGGCTCTAGGGAGACTTTGTAGCAGCCTTCCAGTGCCTAGCAGGGGCCTACAAAAAAGTTGGAGAAAGGCTATTTACAAGAGTATGTAGTGATAGGACAAGTGAGAATGGCTTTAAACTCAAGGAGGATAGTTTTAGAGAAGATCTTAGGAAGAAATTCTTTACTACGAGAGCAGTAAGACACTAGAATAGGTTGCTGTAGGAGGGCATTTTGCCCTTGGAATGTAGTCTAATAAACTCAAACAGTGCACTATTTTGCAAGCTATCACTGGTGGGCTGACAGGGGGTGTTGTCCTGCTGATTTTGGTGTTGAATTATACTAAAACCAGTCTGACAAATCAGCCCCTAATTAATGTCCTGAGAGTGAGGCAAAGATTGGGCAGAAAAGCTCCTAAGCTGACCTGGAGACATATGACTGACAGTCAATCACTTTATACTATTTATACTATGAAAAGACCAGTCCACTTTCATATGATCAGGTTTTTCTAACATAACCCTTCCTGGGGTGCATGTGTGAAGATTCCTTCCTTGAGAGAGGATGCCCTTCAAGGATTCTCCTCAAAGTTAATCGTTGGTACATCAAATCTCTACTTAATAATTCCTCTTTGCTAGTTTTAATACAATTGCTTTGATATAGTGCACTATCCTATACTAGACACTACTAGTAGTTTTAGCTTTTATGCTGTATAATAAGTAGTTCTGATTAAGGTATTATGCCTGATCATTTGTCATAATAATTCATTTTATATAAATATACTCATTTTACGACATTTAATCCTGTGGGACAAAGTGGTACAAAAGTTCAATGACCCCTCTATAATTCCTTAGATTTAAAATCGTTGAGAAAATCTGGGGCTAAGGTCAGATCCAGCATCTCGGCTCCTGTCTTAGAAGGACTTCAGAAAGCAAGGGGATCCTTTCTGCACCTCCTGACTCAACAGGAGTGCTTCTCTAACAAACTTAGTCTGAAGCCCCACTCCTACTCACGACAAATTGACATAGGCTGCCAGCACAGCAAATTTTGAGAAATGAACAAAAGGCTAGACAGAATATTTATGGAGGCACAGGATACACGTTAACACTGATGATCCTTGGCCAATGGATAGTTGGTATGAATGGGAAAGAATACAAGAGAAAATAGACAAAAAGCAGGAATCACTGAAGGGAAAAGTTATCATTTAACCTGATAATTTGTGGATGCTCCATCCCTGTAAGTGTTCAAAGTTAGGTTAGCTAGGGCTTTGAATAAACTAGTCTAATAAAAAATGTCCTTGCCTATGGCAGAGATTTGAAACTAAATGGTCTTTAAGGTCCAGCTCAAACCATTTTGATTCTATGATTCATTCCAATTTAGATATTTTGATTGCATGAATTCTCCTAGTATTTAAGATTCCTGAAAACTACTTTTCTTTCATGTTGCCAGTATTTTTCAGAAACAATGTTCCTGAAACACCTACTTCTCAGCATGTCACTGAATCAAGTCTCGATCTTCAGCAGTTGTCACATGTAGTGAAATGTTTAGCTCTTTGTCAATGTGCAACAGGAATCTGCCAGACATCTCACTTCATTCAGCCACTGCATTCTATCCACTTACATACGCAGAAGAAAATGAGTGTCACGATTGCTATGGAAATGCAAACTGTGTGGTGAAATCTGATAAGATTACTGTAAAGCCCTGATCCAGTAATATACTTCAGAACATGATTCAGTAGTACCCAGACCAAGTGATTAATATGGGTGTAAAGCTAGCCAGTCAAATGCTTAGAAAAAGATTTTAATCAGTCTCAGAAAATTTGTTTTCTGATGACATATTTCGTCCAGGTGAAGCAACTTGGTTTTAAACCTAACATTGAAATAATTCTAACCAGAAAAATGGCCAAGTTTAACTCATGCATTTTAATATCCACTAATGTAAATTGCTTCACTCCATTCTAGCAGGTAAAATCTAAAAAAAAAGTCCTAATAAAAGGCTGAGTGGACGTGAATGAGATGAAAGTCAGTGTCCATTAGAAGAAATAAAGTCTTGCAGAAAACAGGCTTAAATAAAATAATTAGTACAGTATGTAGTGTCTTCAAATGTCCATCTAAACCTGTTTGCACAGGACTTAAAATAGTATGCAAAGACATTTTTATTATTTTGCTTTCATTTAAAAGATGATATTATATAAACCCACAACTACATTATTGGAAAAAAGTACATAAATGAATACTCTGCAATGAATGACAGCACTGGTCAGTGATAGAGATAAGAGATCTGCAGTCTTGGGATAAACCCTGCTATAACAAAGGCAGCTAGGATCGATATTGTGCACAGTCTTGCCCCCACTATGTCCTACAGATTTTGGAAGAATATAAAGACGAGATGAGACTGATTCCTTATGTTCTACTCTCATGCTTGCCTCCCTAATATAAAATTTACTTACTGTCCCGGATTTGTAACAGACTTAGAAATTGAATTCGAGTGAAAAATCTAGTGAGGAATGTGGTCTAAGTGGGACCCTGCCCATGGCAGCTCCTAGCCTCTCTGAAGCTGGGACTGGCTACAGAATAGCATCACCCCAGGCTCTTCTCATATAAAAGGAAGTATTTCAGCCCCAAGACAGCTTTGGATAACAGGAGGAAACCCTTCAGCTGGGGTGACCCTCTCAGGTCCTCTTCCGTTGGAATAGCAAAAATCAGCCAAAGCAGAAGATTTGGCCCTTAAGGGTACCACTACTTTTGGTGTCAGGGCTATCTGCCTGATGAGTCTTTAACAAAACTGTTTGCTGTTTTACAAGCCTCTGAAATGCATAGTATTAGAAGCAGTACTACCAAATTAGCAGAAAAAGACATTAAAGTGATCTTTAAGTAGATTGTGTTATGTGTGTTTCGTTGTCAAAAAAGAGCAATTTATGCTATTTTATTTTAATCAGAACAAACTAGGACAATAACTTTCTTCAGAGTTTAATGTTTCTAAATCAGATAGTACACAACTAATAATGTGTTTTTAATAGATACTGACTGAACAAGACTGAAGAATTTACCTTCCTGTGGTAAATTTTCAAAAGATGCTGATTGACCAAGACTGAAGGCTCTATGTCACTGGAGTAAATTACATGGCAGTACAATATTTACTTCCACAATTTTACCATAAGATGAAAGACACTGAGTAAAGGATACAAATCTTCTAAATAGGAGCTTGGCATTTCTTAATGAAGTGTGTGCAACAATAATATGCTCTGGAGGGGTAATACTGGGTCCTACACTGTGTCAAAGGAGATGAGGCAGTTTGTTCCAGATGACAGTAGGGACTACAACAGCATGTTAATAGGTTGCTGTGAGTCCTCTCAGCTTCAGTAACCCAAAACTTAAGCTTCCAACATGACTAAATAGAGAGAGAGAGAGAGAGATATGCTTTTCCTGAGTGATTCATGCTCCCTGAAGACAAGTAGGTTGAATTACTCTCAGTGTGCTTCTCTTTCTCCTTGGCTAAATAAGGAGTTCTAAATGAGGAGCATAGATCAGCGATCTGACCTTTAGGTGCCCAACTACTCTGCTGTGCAATGAGGAAAATAGCAATTATTCTGAGATGCTTCTTTCAAATTTAACCACTCCTGGCCTAGGATTTGAACTGGTTTATTTAGTTAATTTTTAAATATTATTATAATTTAGCGGCAGAGATAATACATTTTTAAGTAAAAATAGACAGCATGATGTTTGTGCCTTTCTATTTAAATCATTGCCAAAATTTCAGTTAACGAAATAAGAACTCAGGAAGTTTTGTTGTAATTCAGGTGCTCTAGAAGAAGCATGTACAGTGTGACAGCTCCATTGAAAAGTGACAAATTGAGCCATTATGGTAACTATTACCATAAGCTACATCCTACTTATCAGGTTAGACAAGTTTAAGGTTATTTAGGTCAAGTTCACAAAACAGAAGTTGATTTCTGTCAAAACTTTGGTTACATTAATTAATATGTTTTTAAAGTATGTTTAACCAGAAAATGGACGTTTTCTGTCTTGGCTTTTCCCTCAAATACCATTTAGATGATTCATTAGCAGTTATTTGTCTTGCTCGGCAACCGATAATCTGGAATGGCTTTACTGTAAAAGTAATTCTTTGACATTCTTATTTAAAAAATCCTAAAAATTAAAAGTGGCACTTAACAATCATATCATATTGCTGGCATGAGACTTTCAACAGTCACCACTAAATGGTCTTCTGTATCATCTGGTTTATATCAGTACAGGGAGTCTGTAGCATTATGCAAGTTAAAATTAATTCAAAGTAGAATCAGACTCCACTTAAATGTCCAATGGCCCCCTTTCCCCCTTTTTTATTGGAAAAACAAATCCAAAGATTTGTGCTGTCAAGAAGTGTTGTGGCTGGTACGGGACCAAGGTGTGATCAATTCATCCTCTAGATAAAGCTTTAACTTGTGCTGCTCAAAAACCTCAGAATTGCTCATTTCTGCACACAGCACTCTTTGGAGCAGGGGGCACTCTAGGAAATCTGACTCCAGTAGGACAGGAGGTATAGAACCAGAAGTGACAAAACTTGGAGGAACAAAGAGCGTTTTTACCAACTGGGCCTTGAGACAGGAAAATGGGAGACCAAGAGAGCCCTACAAAGGCAAAAGCAGGAAGGCGTGGGTGGATAGGGATCACTTGCTCACTTAGAGCATGAGAATAATGAGATATCAGGTGATCTAACAGGGACTATTCATGCTAACCATTTCTAAATGAACAGAAATATGGTGCCTTTATGGCTGCTTTTGTGTTCTTTATCTTAACTTTCCCGTAACATGGGTAATCCAGGCAGAATTAGAATCTATTCCTTTATGTATTGATGGATGTTAGTGTTTACACTACAAAGGTCATGAGGAGTGTATTTGTGCTAATGGCCCATGCTGGAGAGCACAATTGAAAGGAAAACCATTAGAATCCTAGCATTTTGACAAGTTTTGTGGTGACACTAGAACATCCGTATTGAATTCATTTCTATCCTTCTTAAAAAAAAAAAAAAAGAAATAGAATAACATATAATACTTTGGTTAGTAATTTATGACGTTCATTGATACTTATAGTATAAGAAGGACTTGATGCCCCATGTATATGATGTCTGAATTTGAATGTAACTTAGGCATCTCCATGTTTGCAGCAACCAGTTCAGGCAGGGACAGGATACATTCATTTTTGTAAAAGTGGTATCTATCTATTCTTTTCTCCCGTTTTACATGCTCCAGTTTGATGCTGGAAACACCTTGAAGTAAGTTTCTGATTTGTAAGGCATGTTCAATCACTTCTGCAATATGTCTTTGTGCTGAGCTGAGGAACCTGTGGGCATTCTGTTCTGTTCACTCACTGAAATTTTACAGCTCAGAATAAAATGGACCTCTATCTAATATCACAATTTTCAAACTTACAACTTTTTTTTTTTTTTTCCTTAGCTAAACCTACTGTGTTCAGTTAATGCCAGATTTAGAGTAGCTCCTTCTGTTCTTAAAGCTAGAGGTAGGGCAAGTCTTGTGTTTTGGAATGTTGGCACTGTCAAGGTGGCTATTCAAAAGAAATACAGAGGTAGTTACCACATCTTAGTGGGGGTGGGGCATGACATCAAGTGTTTTTGTTTCATCAAAAAAGTCAGCTTTTGTGGCTTTTGTTCTCAAAACGTTGAGCACTGAACTCTGTATTTCAAAATGTAATCCCTGCATATCTGTGAAGAACTGGAATTAACCTGACTTATTCAAGATAAACATACATGGATTTAGCACTTAAAGTCTCAAAACAGTAGTTTGAAGTCTCAAAACTCTCCTTATTAATTCTTATTAATTTCTATTCTTATCAATTCCCGGTGTGTTTCTCGGCATTCAAATTACAATTAAACAAATCATGAGTTTTATATGCACCCACGGAATGTCTCTGCCTGCTGGTAGAAGGTCTGTCACATCACCAGACACCTTTCTTTCATCTTTCAGAGCATTCTTCTTTTCCCTTTGTTACTGTCTTCAGCAGAGCCCGTCTCCCTGCCCTCCCCGAGCCTCTCCAGCTCCCGGCTGCAGCGTGAGCTGCGCGGCATCATCGGGACACAAACCTGGCACTGCGCTGCCGCAGCAGCGATAATGAGGTGCCACCTTCTGATTGCTTCAAGATGTGCATCCCACACTGAGAATTTCTGAAGTCCCCTGAATTGCTGAATCGTTCGCCAAATAATTAGCTCATTTGGAAAAATTCACAGGACCTTCAGTGATGGGGGCATCTAGTGAGGAAATCTTTCTTCAGATGCAAAACTGTTCAGAACTAATAAAATAACAAATTCATGAGTTATATTTAAAAGTTTGCCTAATACTTACAGAATCCTCAGGTTTCAGGAGTATTTCCAAAGTCCTATATGAATTTATTGCTTTAATATTTTTTGCTGCATTATGCTAAGTTTCCTTTTTGACTTGTTTTCCACTATAATGCCATTAACCAACCATGGACAAACAATAGATCTGTAGCAACGTTCTCTATGAAATGTACCAAGATTTTGTCTTCTGTGTGGTCAGGACAAAGATGAAGTAGGGGTTCTTGCTGGATATTATCTCTGTTTCTCAAGTAGAGGTCATATCCCTCTTCTCCTGTAGGTAAGATCATTTTGCACAAATCCAGCTTCTACCTCAAGCTTCTCTTGGCCAAATCAATAACAACAGGAAAACGTCTGCATCAGAGACTGTAGGCATGGGTAGGCCTTCGAAACAAGTCATGCCTAGGGGCTTATTTGGAGCAAGTTATATGGTGTTTCTGACATACTGATATGTGCTAGAATTTGGTAATTTTCAGATACGTGGTGCTTACCTGAAAGTGATAACAGTACAAACCAAATATGATGTCAGATATAAATATTCTGTTGAAAAGTTAACAGTCAGCTACAAACAGACACCACATGCTTCTAAACACAGTGTTTTGAATTTATTTTTGAGAGTGGCAGTTTCCATGCCTCATTCTTTTTAGAGGCTGTTATTTAAAATAACCTTAACATGAAGTTGTTTTCTGTCTTTCTCCTGCTCTGAAAGAAGGAGGTTGCAGCTACATATGGCTTTTAATGGATGTTCGTTCCCCTATGGGGCCTGTAGCAAGGGGCAGGCTGTGTGGTTGGCACGTATTTGTGGTAACCTGGCTTCATCATCATGGGAGGAAATTTGTTCAGCTCAGCAGCACCAGGCAATTTTCAATGTCTTTCTGCATTCAGTAACAGAACACTTGTCCTTCCTTGCCTCCCTTCCCAGACATTCTCATCCTCTTGGCTTTCTGGTTTCTGGTTTGTGTTTTGGTGCTCTTGGCCATGTGAGGATTTACGGGTGTGTGGTTCATGAAGTCTGGTCAACCCTGAGAACACCCTCTGCCTCCAGTTTCCATCACACAATATCTACACAATCAGGTCTGTTCTTTTCTTTTTCCTTCAAGGTTATAGCTTATGATATATGAGTACATTTCACTCTTTGAGTTGATAGGCTCTTCTATAGAATGTAGTGCCATGGGCTAATGTCTATCCAAAGTGACATTTCTGTTTTACAGAGAACTTTCAAACTCCTTTTGCGCATGCCAGATATGCAGAACTCACAGACAACCTCTCTATTTATAGTTTTCTGACTTCTTGTCTGATCTATAAATGGACTGATCTTTGAGAGGATCAAAAGCCCCACCAAATAGACATGCTCTGCCCTGTGGCTACAGGCAGCTACTGATATATTTAAGAAAAAAAAAGTAGAAGTGTTCTGGTTAAGAACACACACCCCTCACAACTGAAAGTAATTTGCCCTTTGAGCAAAGACATTGTCTGTACAATTCCTCATCTTTCATTTAATCAGTAATCTCCTAAATTCTTCCAGGTAAAATAATAATGTGTGAAGATATTGTTTGTAAAAGCAAGCAGCTGTGCATAACACCATTCAGCGACCTTGAACAGTGTTTCCAGTAAGAGTCCTCTTGTCATTCTGTGCTTGCAGACGAGTTCTCTCTTAGTTGCAGGTATAGAATTGCATTACAGTTGTATGGAGAAATGTAAATGATACAGTCAGCTTTCAGTCTAGCTTTCTGAGGAAGCTTGGGTGCCAAAAGAATGGGAATTCCTGTGTATGAGACTAGAGAATTTAATGGTTAATACAAAGGACCTACTGGGAATTACTATAGAAAAAAATCAGGACACCAGTCTTTCTATAAAAATGGAAACTTTTTAGCCAATAAAAAAGGAAAAAATTTTCTTCTTAGAAAAGCTTTCTTTAATAGTAAGCCTAGTTCATGTTTCAGCAGCACCACTGTGTCCAGTTCTGGACTCCACAGTACAAGAGAGACATTGAGCAGCTAGAGAGAGACCAAGAAAGTGCCACAAAATGGTTAAGGGACTGGAGCTTCTCTCCTGTGAGGAAACACTGAGAGAGCTGGGACAGACTGCTGGCTCAGGGGATTCTTATCAGTGTGCGCAAATGTCTGAAGGGAGGGTACAAAAAAGATGGAGCTAGGCTCCTTTCATTCGTGTCTGGTGACAGGACAAGAGGCAACTGGCACAAAATAAAATACAGATTTCCTCTGAACATCAGGAAATATTTTTTTACTGTGAGGCTGACAGACCACTTGCACACATTGTTCAGAGATTGTGGAGTCTTAATAGCAGTCTCCATCTGGAGATGGTCATGGGAAATGAACTCTTGGTGGCCCTGCTAGAGCAGTGCTGTTAGACCAGATGCCCTCTAAAGGTTCCTTCTAACCTCAACCATTGTGAGATTCTGTGAGCAATGAGATCACATTCAAAATGTATACTGTAAATATTTTTTTNTTTAATAGTAAGCCTAGTTCATGTTTCAGCAGCACCACTGTGTCCAGTTCTGGACTCCCCAGTACAAGAGAGACATTGAGCAGCTAGAGAGAGACCAAGAAAGTGCCACAAAATGGTTAAGGGACTGGAGCTTCTCTCCTGTGAGGAAACACTGAGAGAGCTGGGACAGACTGCTGGCTCAGGGGATTCTTATCAGTGTGCGCAAATGTCTGAAGGGAGGGTACAAAAAAGATGGAGCTAGGCTCCTTTCATTCGTGTCTGGTGACAGGACAAGAGGCAACTGGCACAAAATAAAATACAGATTTCCTCTGAACATCAGGAAATATTTTTTTACTGTGAGGCTGACAGACCACTTGCACACATTGTTCAGAGATTGTGGAGTCTTAATAGCAGTCTCCATCTGGAGATGGTCATGGGAAATGAACTCTTGGTGGCCCTGCTAGAGCAGTGCTGTTAGACCAGATGCCCTCTAAAGGTTCCTTCTAACCTCAACCATTGTGAGATTCTGTGAGCAATGAGATCACATTCAAAATGTATACTGTAAATATTTTTTTATTGTAATCATTCAGCTTTTGTAGCCTGCCTGAAGCAAGAGAATGGTCAAAATCAACTTATTCAGATAGACTATTTCACTTAATTATATAAAGAAACTTTTTTATAGATTACAAAAATCACACTCTTCCTAGGAAAAATAAAAGACTATCCTACCATCAATTTATGTAAGTTCTACTTTTGTTAGATTGTCCAGTGATTGATGCCTACTTTTAATGAATAAATTCCTGGGCCTGAGTTATGTTCATAGGAGGACAGCAGTCTTTGAAACGGTGTTAAATCAATTGAAAGAAGCAGGTGGGCTTTTCTTGTGAAAATAAGAAATGTTCCAATGTTCTCACCTTCCCAAATACCAATTTTTTGTCAAATATTTGAAAAAAGTCAATTTGTTTATATAGACTAGTTTCATTAAAACATTAACATTTTAAACAACAATGGAAGTTTTAAAGCAATCCTACAATTTTTCATCAGCTTTCTACATTAAAAACCCTATGTACTGTGTACATGATTTTAATTAGAACTTAAGAATCCCTATTTAGTATTTTAATAATTAGGAAGCACTTGTTTTCCATACTGCCAAAGTTACTATATAAATAATTAGTTTCTGCTCTAAGTCACTGACAACATCAACATACCGTTCATGAAGCAAAACATAATCATCTCTTAAAAATGATCATTAAATCTCCTTCTAACAAAAGATATCATTACATTTTTAAGGTTTTGCTGGGAATCTTAATTCATTTGTAAAAGCATTATCTTAACATCTGTCTTTGACAGCACCCACATTTGGTGCTTAGCAAACCACAGAAATTGCAGACAGTATTGAAAATCCATGTCAGGTCACATATGATCTCTGCCTGGGATTTTGAATGTCAAAAGGTCACTTTTATGTTTGTATCAATGCAGGACCAACCTGGAACATCTGAATTATGTTTGAAATGGTTAGATGCTGCACACACAAGTGGCATAATTCTTATTTCAGCACAATCATAAATCCATAATGTAAATAAATTTCCTCTATTTACCACTTCTTTGTAATGAATATTAGTATAAAATTACCCAGATTAATTTTATTTAATTATAAACTTGGACTTTTCATCTTTATATTCATAATTTCTGCCTTTGCTACTTATTACTAGGAGCAGATATTGGATGTTTTATTAGATTACCGTATTGTTACAGAGGAGTTTCTAACTTTTTTCTTGTAATACCCTTATGCACAGACTGCTGATCAAGTCTTCGAAAGGTTTACCTTTCTGCTGGTTTAAGAAGATATCTCTTGCTCTCCCAGTTGTGTAGTGGTACCTGGCTGATTTGTGATGTCACTGTGACCCAAAGTCAAGTGAAACTAAGCCACTTTTAGCAGCTAGCATTCAGACTGAGATCTGTCATGTCTATAAAGTTGTTTCCTCTGCTGCTGGCGGCCCTGTGAGCATACCTGAAATCATCATCTCGACTGGGTTTGCTTGTAAGTGTTGCTGTGAAATATTTCCACTTATGGAAAAAACCATCACATGTTTCCTCCACTCCCTCTTTGAGACACAAAGCAAGCTCAGACAAGCAGTGAGACTAGTTTTTCCTGAATCCACTATCCCAGGAAAATATATTCGCAGTCCTTGGCTGTGTGTTTGCCCTGAATTTGCTGTGGATTGCATGGGACACCACACAGAAAAGATAAAAGCCTGTCTTAATTCTATGACTGTTTTTGCTTGTCGCCACAGTACTGTCTTTACTGAGACTAGGGAGCAGCTGCTTGATTTACTTCCTAGTCTTGTTTTCTGGTTCCAGACCCATGAGTGGACTCCAGGTGGCAGCATGGTCACCATTTCCAGAGCAGGCAGAAAGGTTTGGCAGGAAAAGGTTCTGATTCAAATTATTTTATCTTTCCTGTTCCCAGATGAAACTTGTGATGAAAACAAGGCCTAAATTTTAAACTTTATCTTTTTTTTTAGAGTTTTCTTCATTAATATTATTCTTAGAATCCTCTGTGGCTGCTTTCATTCTCAAAAGCATGTTTTCTCACTGACAAAAAGTTGCTGAACTAAATTGAGCTAAACTTCAAGATTAAAGGTATTGTGAAAAGTTTCCATGAAAATGAATCAGTTTAAAGCAATTTAACAAAGATTATTTGGCTTAAAATCATACCCCCCGTCTTTTTTTTTTTTTTTTTTTTTTTTTTTT
>VYZS01081163.1:10101-20221 GCA_013400695.1 Neodrepanis coruscans | reverse complement strand
CACTACTGGGGCAATTACTGTAGTTGTCATGGTTTGAGGCCTCACCTCAACCATAACATCCTCCAAAGCAGTCTGGGTCCCTGCCTCCACCTCAGTCTTCTGAGAGTACTGAACTGTGACTCAATAGGCACAGGCCAGGCCTCAGTACAGGCTGAGAAGCTGCTGGGTTTTGTTTGGGATAGGCAAGGCACTTTTCCATCAGATGACATATCAGTTTGTTAGGGTCAAATACCTGTTCAGCTGTGAAGTCCCAGATAAATGGGATGTGTCAACCACCCTAGGAACCTGCCCAAATTCTTCCATACACACTGCCACCAAAGAATTGAATCCCTCAAGGCACATTTCAATATATTATCAGCTAAAGGTTTTTCCTCTTACAGGAGGATAACACCAGATTGCACAAACCCCAGAGTGTGCTGACAGTTTAAATTAGTAATAGTAACAGTATTAAAAAAGCTTACATAAGAATTAGCAAGAAACTTCATTATAAGGCCATTCATATCAATATCAATTTTGGGCAGAGGGGACACTTGTATTCCTCCATTGTCCCCCTCCATAGCTTCCCCCACCATAACAAGGCCGCCAGTATAAGAGCTAAGCAAGGGACCATTGTTTATTCAGTGCGTTCCCAAACTCAACACAATAAAGCGATAGCACTGCTGCCTGAAAACTCCATGTCCTGCTCAGGAGCTTGCTATTTGACAGCCACTATTCCCATATGTATATATAAATATATATAAAATTGTTTTTATCTTGTGTGGTGTTGAGTGCCAAAATGATTGTAAGAAGTGGACCTTGACTAGATGCCAAGTGCCCACCCAGTTGCTCTATCCCAAACCCTCTTCCCTGCCAGGCAGGGGAAGAGAATAAGATGGTAAATAACTCATGGATTGGGATAAGGCAGTTCACAAAAACGAAAGCAAAACAAAGCTTGTGCATGCAAAAGCAAAGCAGAAAATAAGTTTATTCTCCACTTCCCATCAACAGCAATGTCCAGTCACATCCCGGGAAGCAGGGCCTCAGCACATTTAGTGATTTCTTAGCAAGCAGACATTGGAAATAATGAAAGCCCCCACTTCCTGCTTCTTTCCTTAGCTTTTATATCTGAGCTGACATCACATGGTATGACCAAATATCCCTCTGGTCAGTTTGGGTCATTTTGTTACTTGCATCCCCTCTCAGAATCTTGCTCTTGACTGAGGAAGAAACATTACAGTCCTGATACTGTGCTCAGCAGTAGTCAAAACACTGGTGTGTTACAAACACCCCTCTAGCCACCAATGCAAAGCACAGCACAGTGAGGAGTGCTATGGGGAAATGGACGCCATCTCAGATAGATCCAATACAACAGCAAAAGCAGGGATATGCATTGTTGAAGCAACAGAAATTTCAATTCATGTTAGGCATGTTAATAGCAACAGGCATCACTTGGCTCTGGACATATCATCTGCACGATATTATGATTTAACCAATTCTGGACTCTGCAGCATACAAATCCCCTCACAATAATTGACATAGATGTTAGGCAGACCAAAGAATGGCAGCAACTTGTTTAATATTGACTAAAGCCATCTCTTAATTATTTTACGAAGATACTTTGTTTTTCCATTCTGTCCTTTTCACCTAGGTACCAACACACATCTAGCAGATGGGTTCTTCATTTGCGGTTTTTGATAGTAAAAGCATGGAAAAACATCAGGCAAGACCGACATGAGCACCCCTCTGCCATCGTTGATCTCTACAAATGGCAAAACATGGCATAACCCAGCAGTACATTCCTGCTTTTTATTGACAGCTGTTCATATCAACACCTTACAGTGTTTGCCTTGCAACCTTGCTCTATGGGTCACCTCTGCTGCGCTCTTGGAACAGCTGTTCAAATGCAACATGCAACACCACTTTGTGTGACATTTTCTGTCTAATGCTGATCCACATTTGCTTGTGAGCTGTCTTACCATACAGATGCAGATCTTTCAGCTTTTTTAGTCTGTCACTTTCAATGAAACAATACTTTAGAGAAAGTTTCCATGGAACAGAAACATGGTAAAATAAGAGAAGGCTTTCACTCAGATTCTGAATGTATAGTTAAAATCAGAACCGTGTTGATCATGCAAATTGTGTGAAGGAATGCCAACGATCAGGTAATTTGATAACATTTCCTACAGCTGAAAAATTATTTTTTTGCCTAGTGGTATAATCAACATCATTGAAATAGCTGAAGAGAAAGAAATAATTTAATACAGAAGGTGAAAATAGTAAATGGGTATACTGTCAAAAAATTGTAAGTGAACACACAACTTTGGGAATCTCAGTATAGAAGAACCTTACCAGAAGATTTATTTTGAGGGGGGAAAGGTTTATGTGGCTCAAAAAAGCTTTTGCTGCCTGAAAAGGAACATCTTCCCATAGATAGTGTTTTTCCTTCTCCTTCCTTACAGAGACGTTAGCTCTCTGAAAAGATAAAATTCTTGTAGGCAAGCTTGGAGGCCCTATGAGAGTGGCCAGGCAAGGTATAAAAGAACGAAGAGAGAGAAGCAGCATGTTTTTTCATGCCCTTGGTTGCACCATCATGTTTAGTGTTCTCAGATTTTGGAGATAAATTTTCCTAAATCCTTCACTGCTGATATTTTTGGGGTACCTGCAAATAATCTTTCTCCACAGGAAACTTAACAGATCTTGCTAGAGAACTTAAAATGTAGAAAATGGCATTTTGATTCCTTCTTTCAAGCTAGAACACTTGAAGCATTTGAGACCCATCAAAACTCTTAATGAAGTCAATTGACTTCCATATAGAAAGAAAGCAATGAACATACACCTCAAACTGAATGAAAACAATCTGTGTTAAAAGGCTGCAAAATGTCATTCTTTCAAAAATGTGGATTGAGTTTGCAGTAATTGTTTCTTATTTATATTAGTATGAAGACCAAGAAAACTCAGTGTAACCTGCTGGCTTAAATCCCCACAAGCTAAATAAATAGCCTGGACCATGAAGTGCTCTCATGCTATTTGACCATATAGAAATCAAGACACAGGAAGGTTAAAGTTTAACTATTCCAGCTTTCAATCTCCATGAGCCTACATTTTGAAAATGACTGTTGGGAATCATCATTCAATAGGCTGTGCTTGTTGTAAGAGTACTCACAGTTAAGCCCTTGGTGACACATATAAAATTCATTAGCCTAAAATCATCAAAA
This sequence comes from Neodrepanis coruscans, assembly GCA_013400695.1. Lineage (NCBI taxonomy): Eukaryota > Metazoa > Chordata > Aves > Passeriformes > Philepittidae > Neodrepanis > Neodrepanis coruscans. The sequence continues at coordinate 17,027 of VYZS01081163.1, read as the reverse complement.
TAAATATACTAAGTACACAGTTGTGGATAACTTCCAGTATTTCGTGCCCCACTGACTGTGGACTCCCCAGAGGACCAGCATGGAGGAAGATAGGGAACAAGTTGCTTAAGGTGATGCCAGTGACATCCTGGCCTGTATCAGGAATAGTGTGGCCAGCAGGACAAGGGAAGTTCTCCTTCCCTGTACTCGGTTAGGCCTAGTTAGGCTGTACCTTAAGTACAGAGTCCAGTTCTGGGCCCATCAGTTTAAGAAAGATGTCAAGATGCTTGAATGTGTCCAGAGAAAGGCAACGAGGATGATGAAGGGGCTGGAGCACAAGTCCTATAGGAAGTGGTTGAGGGAGCTGGGATTGTTTAGCCTGGAGAAGAGGAGGCTCAGGGGAGACTTTATTGCTCTCTACAACTACCTAAAAAGAGGTTGTGGTCATGCAGGGGTTGGTCTCTTCTTTCAGGCAACTGGTGACAAAACAAGAAGACACAGTCTCAAGCTCCATCAGGAGATGTTTAGGCTCGATATTAGGAAAAGATTTTTCACTGAAAGGGTGATTCACCATTGGAATGGACTGCCCAGGGAGATAGTGGAGTCACTGTCCCTGGAGATCTTTAAAAAAAGACTATATGAGGTACTTAGTGTCATGGTTAAGATGACAGAGTGGTGTTGGTTTATAGGTTGGACTCCATGATCTCAAAGCTCTCTTCCAACCTTGTTAATACTGTGATACTGTGTTTGTTGACTGCTTACAGTCACTCCACTATTCCCAAGGAGCCCCAGAGACTTCAGTCCTTGTGGCAGGCAGCTCAGGAAGCTGCGATTTACTGGCAAACTCACCTGAAACTTTCTGCTTGCTATCAAATTATCTGTTTCTGTACTCTCTGTTCTGAACTACATACATGCACAAAAATGGAATGAAATCAGCCAAATAAGTTTTTTCCAGTTGTTTCAACCCACATCACCATGAATGTCAGAATATCAGATTATTTAGAAGTCCTAAATTTTACCTGAAAATCAAATGTAAAGTTCGGTATGTTATTTTAAGAACACAGCCTTGAAATTATACTGGTTTCAAGGGGTGTTTATTTTTTATGAAACAGTATTAAAAATTGCTTAGTTTGAGTGATCTTTATGGTCTCCGCCAGCTGCTCTGTGTTTTACTAAGAGCTATTCATAATGGCTATGTGTTAAGCCCATGCCCCTCACGCAATTTTTTTTAAAGTAGATTTTTAATTCAGCCCACCTCTACACTGTACAGGTGGCATGAGTGTGCCCGAATAGTGACAAACAAGACCAAGGGCAGAGCATTTAAATCTGGACTCATTACGCAGGGTTGGAGAGAGGTGGTAGAGATTAAGCTTTTAGTATTTCTGCCTTTAATGTCCTGTATTCTGTGGTACAGCAGCTGGGACCTACCACCATGCTGCATACACCAGTAGCTAGTGGCAAACCTTGTGCCAAGCACAGAGAACAATTTGGCTCTGGGACAGGCGCATAACGTCAGCTCACACCACCATACTCTCTCAGCCGGGGGACTTGACTGAAGAACAGAGCCCCTGAAGCACTGTCTCTCCAAAAGAATAAGGAGTAAATCCATCCCTGAAGCTGCTTTGTTATGCAATTAACTTGAAACGTTCCCTTTCCATAACAATCTTTCCTCATTTTTGTAGCTTGGTTCCAATTCACTCTTTCGCTAATCACTGTTAACCACTAGGCAACATGGTTTAGAATTATTATTTCACCTTCGATTATGCCCACCCTGTAGGAATTTTCCCCTTGCTGGATACTTCCAGACAGGACCTCCAGATGCTAGATGCATTGCTCCAGTCATGCCTAAAAAAGCTCTTTTTTCTACTGTCTTTTTTCAACCAACTTCACAAAATCTTTCTGCTATTCTTCATGGAGCAGAAACATAGAAGTTTTGGGGGTTTTGGAACAAAAAGATAAAAAGTGGTATTGTTTCTGCTTACAATCCTACAATCACCTTGTCTGTTTCTTTGACAAAACACCCCAGATCCCAGCAATCACAGATACAGCTACCACAGATTCTTAAGTTTTGTTAATTATTTCAGCAGTCACTGTTAAAAATTGGAGTTAAGAGCAGCCAAGATGGGAAAACATACCTTTATATGAAGATGTAATTCTAAGATGACTGAACCCAGCAGGTTCCCACCTTCTCTTGGGGCAACAGGTCAGTCAGCCTTAGATCAGTCCAGAGAGAGGCTCCCGACCGGCACCCTGTCACAGCCAGTCCTTGCAGAAGTGATGCCATTGGATGTGAAACAGAGGGCAGGCATGACTGTCATCTCTACATGTGTCCTTAGTGCTCTCTTCTGCCTCTTCTGCTCCCTAGGATGGGGAGAAATCCTACTAGAGCTCCTGTTTGCTCCTTGTGTGCCACCTCCCTCCATGGGATAGTGATACATCTATACCACCTTCCATCATCAGGAAGGACGAGAAAGACACATGACACAAGGGAAGCATAACAGGAACTGCTGTTTTGATTAGTATCAGGTTGAGATAGTGTGGAATGGTAAGTAAGGAGCCTGAGCAAATGAAGAAGTCAGGAAAGGGAAGAGAGTTCACTGAGCATGCTGGAGAAGTGCCTTGTGATCTCACAGGAAGACCAGAATAGGGTTGGCAGCAAAACTTATGAAGCCAGCTGTGAGTCTGGATATGTCTTTTCAGTCCCTTGCACCATGTAGGTTTGAAGTGCCCATCCAATTTTTCTCCATGACCAAAGGACAAAACTCTTCCTTTTCCCTTATGACCTTAATATCATCCTCCTGGGACCCTCCACACAACTACCAAAATGCAAACTGAATTAATCTGTAATCTTATAATTTTATAGTTTTATAGCAGGTGTTTCTGTTCCTCACATTGTTTCTTGCATAAAACATCACAGGCCTGAACAGAAGGGTTAAAAATCTAAAAACTGCTTGGAAGAGGTCTTGCATGTCTTCTTTTAAACATAATGGTGCATCCAGAAAACTAGTTGCTGGAAGGCCATCGTTGTACCACTCACTTTATCTTTCCTATCCACTCTCTTAACAGAATTGTTCCAAGGACCCCCAGGGTTTCTTATTACCACAGATTGAAAGCCACTAGCCTAGAGGAACACACCATCCACAGAGTGTGCTGCCAAAGCCTATTATTGATACACAAGCCAAGACTCTTGCTGCTGTTTGTACCTGAGCAGCCGTAATGGCACAGTCATCTTTTGTGCATAATATGCCCAGAGGCACTAAGTAAAGAAAGTGTAACAGGTGACCAGCTGATTACAGCTGCTTTTGCATGACCTGCTCAAACCCACTTTCACATTCTCCAAAAGTGCCTTATTTTCATCCCACATGTCAATATTTCTAACTTGTGCATGCTCTGAGTCTTGGAGGCATCATATTATATTTAGTTTATTTTCTTTTTTATGGAATGTGTTTTATGGGTTTTGTGGTGTATCCTCCTCTCCTATTCAAAACCAAAAAAAGTAGCACACAGATATTTCAGGTATTAGATACAAAATGAATTCTTGTAACACATTATTTTAAAAGGAGTAAGTGAGGGCAGGAGGAGACTAAACTATGTTAAAAAAAAAAATCACAAAAAAACCCTCCAAAAACCCCAAACAAACAAAACAAACAAACAAAACCACCACCAAAACCCCCAAACAAACCAACCAACCAACCACAAAAACTCCAAACCAAAACCTTATCTTTGTATCCTTGTCTCCATGAAACAGAAAAATATAATCACCTTCTGATGGTTTTCACAGATCAAATTCTTCTGGTCTGTGAAACAAATCCACTATAAGTAACTGTGGTATTTTTCAATGTATTTCAGCAGAAAAATACACTGAGAGAAATATTTCAATCTCAAATAATTTGGGAGAGACGTGTTTTACAAACAAGAATATGTCTGAAAAGTGTTTAAGTATTAAAGCCCCTACTTACCCTCGGGTGACCTCATTGCATTCAGTATTTCAGGGCTGTAACTGGGGGCACCATTTGTTTCCTGAAATATCAGCAATTATCTGAGCAGACTTTTTGAAAATTGAATAGACAGCTGCTGACAACTGATGGTTCTGGAACTGATGGTTCCAGCTTCACAGTGCTGCAGAGCTTGACTTCTCAGCTATGGGGAGATATGTCTTTTATCCTTGCTCCAGTCCTCCTATGTACCCCAGTTTCTTGCTTGGCTGCCCACAGCAATGTGTGCTGGTTTTGGCAACTGCTGCACACCTGAATATAGTGAATGGAGGCCATTGTTTTAGTCATGAGCATCAGCTTAGCAAGCGGAAACCATCATGTTTTGCTTTAAACACACCTCCATTCATCCTNCCACCAGGCACAATAAAAGCCTTTGTTAACACTCAGGCTAAAAAAAGGTCTGATGCCAGAGGGCCCTAATTCCAAAATTAAGTAGCTGTACTGTAATGGATCCTACTAGTGAAGGTTCATTACAGATTGTGCATGCATCTTCTCTTTAATTAAAATGTAACCTTCAAGATTTATGGCCTACAGTATGGGGAAAAATGCCAAAAGTTTTAAAATGGATCAACCCTGGTATGTATCTAGCAAGCAATAACTGACTACTTGTCATCTANGAAAAAAAAAAAAAAAGCACATATTAAGACCTGGAAATACATGTTCACTTAAATTAAGATGCCTTGCCAGCAGTATAGGTGGTTTTTAATAATCCTTGTTGAAAATCAGTTTAGGGATTTCTGAAGGACTTGCATCTGAGGGACTGCAGTTGCATCAGCTAACCTGCCAGAGAAACAGGTCCCCCTGCTGTTTTTTTGAGCAGCAGATTCTGTTTAAATACCATATACTGCAAGTCAAGCTTAATGAGGAGGACTAGTGGTGTTCTCACCAGCTCCCTTAAGTTTTTCTAAGTTTTGTATTTTACAGGCAATGTCCTGTAACTTTGTTCACTCCATTCTTTGTCTGGAGAACATGCTGATAGCCTGGACAGAGTAAGATAAGTGGACCAGGGTATTACATAATAGTGAAGGCCATAAAAGGTAAATTGAGTCAGANCAACCAACCAACCAACCAAACAACTACTTACAACCATTGAAGAAAAAATTGCAACAGAAAAAATGTAAAAATTGAACATCTCCAACTTGTCCCCTTTACTATTGACAAAGTGACCAAGAGAGCTGTGGCATGGAAACAGAACAGAGTTGGTATGGCAATAAGTTTGACTGATGCAAAGGTAACTGTGCAGGGTTAAAGGGCAAAATAAGTGGTCCGTGTTATACTCCAACTGCAGTGCTCCACCACACCCACACAATTTTGAAAAATTAGAAAAAACTGGGGAACTAGCAGAAAGTGCAAATATGAAGGGGGCATTTTTCAGTTCCCTCAGCGTGGAGTAGAACATTTAGCTTTGACCTTTTCCTGTTTAACTTGATTAGCCAGCATATGATTNAAAAACCCCAAAAAAACCCCCAGCTATAATATAAAAATTTAGGTCCATATCTGCAATAGAAATTAAAATAAGACACAAAAACAAGCCCATATATAGTGAGAATAACTTAAGAACTCCATTTAATCTCCATTTAATGATGTAAGCTGCAAGAACCTGTGCTGTGTCACTGCACATTTCTACCTTGCTGCTTGGGCATATGTTTGGATCTGGTATCAAAATTCATATTATTTTTCAATTTCAATGTGATGGGAAAATACACAAAAGTAACACCAGATTTTAAGAAAACAAATTCTTTGTCCACTTCTTCTCAAAAATCTAGAAAATGGGAAAGCAGAAAGGCCCCCACTCAACTTGTTCTCACCATGAAGTTGCAAGTCATGGTCTTTGCCTTCTCCCCTTCACGCTACTTCTATCTTGGTGTCGTTGAGCACTGCATTGTGTATTTTGAGCATGACATTGCAGCCATGGATGTGACACTGGCAGTATGAATAGATTCAGGCAGTTGCTATTCTCTGTTTTGAACTATTTGCAACAGTGCCACCGTGCAGTTAGCATGTGTGAGTGGGGGATCAAAGTCATGTCAGAATTCTGCAGGATTCTTGTGGGTTTTATATAGCAGTGGGATGCTTTACAGTGGGCTAAAGAGTGGCTGGAGAAGTAGGGCATTTTCTTGTTGGAAAAGGGAGGCAGGACTGAATTTAATTGTCTCTGGAAAACCGCAGGACAGTTTTCTGGCTTGACCTGTAGACATGAAACCTGAAGTCATTAATGTAGTTTTCAAATCATGTCCAAATTAAACCATTCAAGAAAACCCTAGCAGGACAAATTGTTTGAATTTTCTAAATTTTCATGCCTGACAACTTTTGGAGAGACACACATACAATAAAGGACCTTTCACGAAAAAAATTGTAATTTAATAAACAAATTGTTTTTGTGTAAATAAACCAGTAGGGAAAAATAACAAATCATTTTACATTTTTCAAACTACTGGTTGAAACTGCAGAATATTTTTATCTAGGTAGAGGGAGAGTTGTTTAGCTTCACTGTGGAACAAAATTTGGTGACATATATAATACAATTTGAGTCTACATTGTGATCTCACCAGTCTTTTCTTGAACATATTCATGTTACTTGCTGTATGTTTCTGCTGGTTTATGGAATCCTAATGGTCTAAGAGGAAAACTATCTGTTGCGAGGAACATGAGCTGAATAAAACATCCCACACATACATCTAATTCACACTTAAGAAAAATAATTATTCCTTCATAGAGTTGAAAGACCCTTACTAAAAACAAAGGTTTTCTGATTCAGAAAGGATTTGGGAAAGATTGGGTCTTACCGTCTTTATTCAATGAAAATGGTATCATAAAAGCAGCTAAGAAATCAAAGATTCTTAACTTGACTGTCTGTCACAAATGAATAACATTAAAAGAAAACAGAGGTCTCCTGCCCTTCCACTGTCATTCTGAATCTTACATCACAGGGAAAGCACTTCAGATCACCTG